>SNQJ01S0066116.1:90894-129704 GCA_010110895.2 Picea sitchensis
AATCCCCGAAACCCGATGCAAGTCAATGCTGACCCTTCCTTTACTCTGTCGGGACTTCTCCTATCGCGATTTCGCCACTCGCGATGTCAAGCAACTAGATTTACCGACTCCCGACTCCTGATATTCCAAAACTCTGACACACATGTGAGTTTGACTTTTCAATCACCTTTTCACTTCATCGACATTTCGGACTTCGCGGTATCGCAAATCCTAATGTGAATGTTTCGAGACTTCTCGCTGCGAAACCCCGAAAGGCGTGCCACTTGTCCACTCACCGAATCCTGTGGTCCCACACTATCCCTTTGGCTGTCGAAAAATCGTGTATCGTGATTTCACGATTCTTGTTGTCAAATCTTTGACTCTTCCCTCACGAAATCCCAATAGGTGATTTCGCGAGTGATCCAACGAATCTAGCTGACTTGGATCAATGACTCTATCCCTCCTGAGCTTTAAACCTTTGGGGAATACCTACAGTATCTCCCCTGCACCTTCGTGATATCTAACGACTCATGGGATGTTGTGAATCCTCCTCAGAGAATACCGACCATCCACTCTTCCTTGATGAAAATGCGAAGTGACTAAGTGTTCTTCTACCGACTTGTCCCCTTGCGCACAAACTTGCGACGCCTGCTTAAACACTTCATGGCATGAACTTTTTGTGCTTCTCTTGACGATTAATCGAAGGCCCTGTACCTCCTGAGCTTTTCCACGAATTCCAAGTCCTTCAGAAAACTCTTGCACGCGCTCCTTGTGGCAAACCTTCAACCACGTCTAAGTGTTGAAGTCCCTCGACTCTGTGCACACCTGCAACAACAGTCTTTCAAATCTCACTCAGGTTCGCAACCCTGAACTTCACTTGACCTGCGCACTCCTTACACGGTTCCTATGCCTGTCTACACCTTTTGAGAGAATGAGAACAAAAGAAACCCTATCTGAACCCTTCTATCAATGCACTCCTTGCGGACAATTTGACTGCACTCCTTGTAGGAATTCTATGGCTCAAATAGAGAAACAATTGAAACTCATTCCTTCTTCCTCTCATACTTCAATTCAAACATGAATCACATATACACAACATATAAAAGCAAATGTATAACTGGAAGAAAACATTCATGAGCATATCATTTAGCATTAATACACAAAGAACAGACACAAAACCATGAATTTGAACCAACTTCTTCTATTAATTCAAATATCTGTACATGGGTGTTCTTACACAACTCTCTGCATGCTCTTTCTCTCTTCAACAATGTTGCTTCCTCATGTTACAATGCATAATGAGGGTGTCTATATCCCGTTTCCCTCTTGTGCTCTCAAACAATCTAATCTAGAATTAAATTCTATCTGCCTTACATTAACTAGCTTAAATGCCTTCTACCTACTAAGGACGAGAGCAATCCGCTCAAGGTCCATTTACAATATACAAGTGCGCTTCATTAAATTTCCATATTAATGTTCATGCAACAACTTCCAAGGTGAATTTAAAAATTTGTGTTGGCACTTGTCCAGCTGTCCTTCTGCTTCGGCGCTGGCTCACTTGATGTGGGAGATGCTCCTGCATCATTTTCGCGAAATCCCCTTTCGTGAATTTGCTTCGGTATTCACCCTCATTTTCCCAATGTCCAAAACCTCGATGGCTTTAGATATTCGTCACATGTCCTCTACAAATGGATGGTCCAGATATGTTCTCGGGAATTTAACAGGTCTCTCTCTCCTGCTTATACAAGGGTTAAACCTCGCGCATCTTCTCTCAGATCTAACAACTATCGGTCCTCAGCGCTAGATCTGAGGGTCCAGATCAAATATTTTCCCTCCCTATTTCTCCAAGTCTCTCATTTCAGAATTTTCCTTTGGGGACAACATCCCCCTATTCTTTGGATTCCCAGTAACTGATGTTCAAAATCCCTTTCTTCCCATTGGAAGAAATCAACATTCGATCGTTTCGCTTTATCAATGACTCTTATTCCCCCTGAACTTTGAGCGTTTAACAGTCCCATTGTTAACATCCTTGCAAGTTTTCTAGATCTGACGGTCGTGACTGACCTCAAATCCTCCTGAAAGGATCTCATCCCCTCATCCTCCAATTGAAAGTGTATTTCCTTTCATTACTTAAATCTCACTATCCTTCCTAAGATTTATCAGTTATGAAGGACTTAAGAGATTTTGTGCTCTTTCTCCCCACTCTTGGGATATTTCGATGTTGTGAAGGTCTCTACCTTCGATCTCCTTTCTATGAAACCAATCCCCCTAGGTTTCACTTACACTTCTGAAAGCGTTATCTCTTCTAAGATTAATAGGATTCATCCTCCAAAGGACTTTAAGAAATTAGGGAGGTTGGCGTGCATACATGAAACTATGTCCATGGTCGACGAACACACAATTCGTGACTATGGCTTATGCCACCATAGGACACAAGTATTTACGAGTATAAAACATATCCTAACCATATAATTTATTACTCGGCTAATTATACAACCAAGAATTAAGTAAAGGGACACAGTATATCCATTCAAAAATCAAGCACAATTCCTGAAACATACACATTATAACCAATTCATGCCCAGTTACAGCTAAATTACATAGGGTAGGAAAATGATTATCTATTTGTTGAGGAGCAAAAATGAACACTCGCCAACTGGAAGAGTGGATCCAGTCCGGGGTTTTCTAAATAACCCAAGCTGTTTGGGATGATCCACCCTGACGGGTTTAGCGGCTCTGTTGGCCGATCTAAGTCCTAGGAAAACAAAAGAAAACTACACTAAGGAACTAATCTAAAGAAAACAAAAATTAAAGCAAACTAATAAACAAATCTTAAATATATATATACAGTCTATTGTCTATACTATACAACAATAATTCTATGAAACTAAATGTTTAATTATCAACAGAATTAAATCTTAATCACAAATGTACAATATTTACAGATTACAGATTTAAATCGAAAACCTAAAAAAACCATTTGTGGGTTGTCCCATGACAACACAGTTACTATTGTTTTTTATTTTTATAATTTTATGAGAAAGAAATAAACTAAAAAAACTAACTAAGATGGGCAATTAAAATTATAAATCTGAACTATATATATATATCTAAATTATTTAAATAACTTAATAAACTAACCTGTAATAATGCTTTCCAATTTGTCATGTGTAAAGGATCCAGTTCAGCTGTTTGATGGGAGGAAACCTGCACCAAATTCTCGGCAAGCTTCTTGTAAACAAGAAGCAGCAGTGCTCTTTGAATATCAATAACAGAACAAACAAGACATAAAATTGACAGCAATCTTATGATTTACAAATCGTCCCAGTTAGATAAATATGTGTGCAAGGATCTGTAAAAAATGATTCATTTAACGAAGAAGAGAAATCTTTAATTTATTAAATTGAAACAAAGTAATTGTTGCATTTTTTAAAATAAGAGAGATCGGATATGGATAACACATTAACCAAGTCACATCAACCTGCAATGAATTATGATAGCTAAAGTAGCCTATAATTGACTGCAAACTGATATGAATAAAACTTGAAACAAAAGTTTGATATATTGAAAGCTAAAGCTGTTACAAGACATCAAATTTCATCCTAGATTGTATTATAAATCCATAGTCTGGTTCTCCCAACAGTGATGATGATCGGTTCATTACAAAATGACAAGTATTTAAAGACCACAGGGTAAAACATCCCTGTGGGAATTATCAAAAATAGTTTACAAAAAATCTGGGGATAATCTCCCAAGTTTCTATCCCTAACTAAAACTAACAATCTATAACAAAACTATATCACAAAAGTATCTCCTAAACTGCCACAACATATCCCATTGATCATTGAAGTTCGTATGCACCTGAAAGTGGACAAGAATAGACAAGTTTAAAGGGTATTTTATTGATAAAATTAACAAAAATCTAAATTTTAAGACTAGCTACAGAATCTTATGATTCTGTAGCTGGTCTAATTTGAAAACAGAACTTCTTTAAATCAATCCAGAACTAACAGAAATATATTCAAACTATTAAACAAATATCTAATTGCTAATTGGAAACCAAACGAATCATTCAAATCAAAACATCTATGCTAATTGAGAGCAAACGAAATCATGTTTGAATGTATTTTAATCAAAACAGGTTGTAACTGATCAAGTAAATTTTTCATGCAATATTTTATGTCAACTCAGCTATTAAAAAAATCATTTTTAACAAAGTTGGTTTTTCGATTTAATAGATTACATTGTATTTATCAAAACAATATCTGATATTGATGCATTCCATACGTAAAGGACCATGCTAATTCGAGTATACAGAATCGTCTCAAAATCAAACCATAAGAAGTGAATGGAACTATATTTGAGCCGACACAGTCGATATGCTAAATCGTATCAACAAAACACAGCTACATGATTTTAGCAAACAAATCTTCAGCACAGGTCGAATGCAATCATAATGGAAACAAAACATAATCATTCCTTAAATCTATTCAAACAGAACTAAATGAAAGCAAACCCAGTTGATTATATTAATTCGAACCAACATAATTGTTTCAAAGGGAACCAAATAGAATCAAAACAAATCAATCCCTTATACTAATCTGAGAACAATAAAATCGTATTAACTAAATCGTAGCTATGTCCGAGTTTAGAAAATAGATTTCCAACTCATGATTCATAACGAAATTATTTTGGTAAAACGAAAGTAACATAATCATTTTGAATCAAAACGAACAGAGCTATTGAAAGCAAATCCAATCGGTTATATTAATTTGAACCAACTCATAAAACAAAATCAATATGGAAATACATACCTAGGTATTAAGAAAATGATTTGATCACGATAACTTGGAATTGACAAAGGCCGTTGCTACCTCGACGTTTCTGAAAACAATTGAACTGGTGGTTTTTTGTTTCTTCTTGTTGGCTTGAAGCCTGCCATTCTCCTTTGATAGTACTATCACCAGTTCCTCTAACTATTTGATCTTTGATTGCAACAGGGGAACATTGGTGTAATAACATTCAAGCCAGGCATTACATTGCGTGCAAGGTGGTTGATCGGGCTTTGGCATCACAGGCGAGGGTTTCCTTGTGCATCTTGATTCTCGGGTAGTTAGGATCGTTCTTGAGGCACAGAGGTAAGTTAGAGACATAGTCATAGGGTTCCTTAGAGCAAAGGCCATGAGAATAGGGGTATTCCTCATTCAAGAATCATTCAATTTCGGAGTCTGAGTCGTCGCTCAGCGCTATTGGCTTCTGATCAACGTTTGGCTTCGGTTTGTTCCTAGCACATCTCGATATCCACTGAGCATTCCTCTTCCCCTTACTGTTGATAGTAGTATCACCTCTGCCATTCTTCCTCACAGGCCTCTTGATGGCCTTAGTATTTTCTTTAGCACACGGGTCGGACACGGTATCGGGTAGGTCTATGTCAGGGAAATCTGGGGGTTTGACAGGGGGGAGAAGGATATGGAGTGGCATGACCGGTCCAACCAATGTTTTAGTAACAACAACCTTGTCCACTTGGACAGACTTGGGAGTGGCAAAGCCATTCCTTGATAGGAAGGCTTGCCAACTATCACCACTAAGGCTCAAATGGTAGATGATAATGAGTTTGATCAAGCCGTGATGAAAAAGGATTCTATCAACCTTCTCACGCTTGAATCTTTTAGACATCTTGTAGAGACCATGCAAGAGATAATGTGGCATATTCAGAGGATAGCCTATAAAATTCATCAATAACCGAAGATGGTATAGAAATACCAAACCATACTGACCTTTGCAGGTCACAAACTGCTTAACAATTACCAAAAGATCGTGCCACCTAGGTTTGAGGGTAGTGATAGGCATAAATCTATCACAGGAAACAACCTTCCTTGAAGTGAATAGAAGCGGCAATGACACCTCATCTACTTTGGAGTTTTTGAACCACCTTTTCCCTGTGACTGGTAAGCCTGTAGCCGAACTTAGAAATTCCACATTTAGCTCGAGCTGTATGTCTCTGACCTTAGCCCCGTAACTGTCGAAGGTGAGGGCGAATTGTTGGACAACCAAAAGGTTAAAACCCTCAAATCTCTGAATAAACGCCAGCCAACCACCATTTTCCAAATCTTGACGAGCATTGTCGAACAGCAGGAGTGTTTGGCTACCATTTGGCTCTGTATGCACCATAGGTGCCATAGACGGGAACACACAGTGAGCCGAGTGGACGGGAAAGGGTTTGGACGGGGTATTCACAGGATTGATAGCTCACAGACTTACCTGAAAATCAACAAAGGTGACCCGGGATAGAGGAGACTCATTAATGCCCGAGTGTGCAAGGGTGGTGGAGCTAGATTATTCCATGCAAAACAGTCATTTCCTGATGTACAACTAACGGTGCATATAGTGATTCAAATCACTATTGCATATGTTAAAAACAATGTCGTTCAAACAATTAATGAAATCAATGGTAAATCGACCCCAACGTTTGCACAAGCATAGCGTTTGCATAGTTTTAAAATCAATAACAATGATTTGAAATCAACACCAAGGGTTCATTCATAACAAATATGTGTTGTATGAAATGATTACACCAAGGTCTAACCCATAATGCCGATGTGTTTTCATGAAACCAATGTGTCAAGGAAATTGATGAAAGATTATAGAACATCAAACCGCCAATGTATTAAGGACTCAATGACAATCATTATAATATCATCACAATCTTATAAAAATGGAATCACATTAACAATTAAAGAATGCCAAATGAGTAAAGATATTGGTATCTTGCCAACTGTGCAACTGTAATTAAATTGGAAATGCAATGAACGCATATACAAGAGTAACCAAAATAATCCAGTAACGATTTTAATGTGACTTCGAAATCATATTTTTCATTCTTGCAGTCATGAAAACGAGAACAAAGGTAGGTGTGCAAATGCGTGATATAATAGTGTTGTTTTAGTCAAAGATTGTGATTTAAAATCAAGGGTTCCAAAACACTTGCATGGGAAGCTTATAAAGATAGTATAAAAATGCGAAATGGCTGCCAACAATGGCGACACACTAGTAGAAGAAGTTATCTCTACCAAAAGAACAAATTCAAATTATGATAACAAGAATAATTCAAACTCAACAACAACCAGAAAATCGTTTAAACATCATCATTAATCGAATATTCCAGCAGTGCTTAAAGGATGAGAACTGCTAACAGTCTTAAGATAAGCGAACCACGATATTAAAAATAAAATCTCCAATACTATTGACAGAGCCACTGCTACCAGCAGGCATCCATAGCCTTGACAGGGTTGCCAATTAACCCACTTTGATATTTGTATCCTGCCAAGAAGTTCCAAATCCAAATAAAGGACATGTTAAGGTTACGAAGTCTCATATTTGCAAATTTTCATATACCTGACATTGCTTTGCTACCAACAGGCCTGTTCAGTACCCCGGCGAAGTTGTCTTGGCATCATGCATGCATTTACCCGCTACCAACAGACCTGTTCAGCACCCCGGTGGGTTTACAAGCACTTCCCACAGCTCTTTTAATGATTTTTTTTTTTTAAAGATATATAGCTGAGCGGGGTGACGCTGAAAATTATGATATTTTAGCATATTTTTTACAGACCTCAATATAATTTTTTAGAACTGTCCTTTATTAAGATCCAGAGATGGTTTATTTACAGAATAGACCTCCTAAGGCAGGGAGACATCTTCTGAGTCATTCCCTTAAGGAGCAAGGACATCGTAAGAAGATAATAGATGATCGTGACATGCCTTACTCACAGATCGAGATCAGTTGACTTCTTTCAAACAACAGTCATTTCTCAACACAAAATTAAATTTCAGAAGTACATAATTGTTGTTTATACAATTTTTCAGCAGTCATTTTAGTGAAAGAATTTTCTGTTTTCTTTGTCTGAACAATTCAAAAATTCAAGCACGTGTATTTCCACAAGCAAAAACTAATGAGCACAAAGGAAAAATCAAAACCAAAATAGCAAGAGAAAAGCAAATAAAAGAAAAATATGTACATAGTATACAAAGAGTTGTCATCAAGCGAAATATATTTTCAAAGCTTGGCCATTCACCGGATAGGTGTCGGGATGTCCCTCTAGATTTTTCAATCAGAAAGAGCTGGGACCCAGTTTCTCAGCAATTAAAAATGGTCCAAGCCATAAGTTCTAGAATTTCGTGTGCTCTCCCTTCCTGTCATGCGGTTTGTCCCATTTCAAGACAAGGTCACCTACTTCGAAATTCCTATCAGAGGCAGAGTTGGCATCAAACCATCTTTTGACCACTATCTAATGCTAATCTAATTTATGTTTAGCTTGGGCTCTTACCTCTTCTAGCTTCATTAAAGCGTTAATCCGGTTTTCCAAAGGGGGACAACCTTCTTCTTGTATTTTCTGCGAATAACTGTAGTGAAGGAAGAAGAATGTGTGGTGGCAGAATTGCTTCTCTGCAATAGACGAGGGAAAAGGGAGAGTTACCTACAGTAGTCTTGGGTGTTACCCTATCAGCCCAGATTGTGTTTAACAGTGCATTATGCCAGTTTTTTTGATTCTCAGATACCATTCTCTTGATGATTTTAATCAGATTCTTATTTGTTGATTCGGCCAATCAATTGCCCTGGGGGTAATAACTGGAAGAATAATTCAATTTAATTACTTTTTCTAAAGTGAACTCGCTCATCTCAAGAGACGAAAAATAAGAGGCATTATTGAATACTAAACAGTCAGGGATACCAAAACGAGTAATAATATTCGAACTTAAAAAGGCGATTACCTGACTGGTATTCATAGTTCTTAGTGCGGCAGCTTCAGACCACCTGGTGAAATAATCTGTGGCTATTATGATAAACTTATGTTGCTATGAGGATGGAGGATTGATTGGACCTATAACATCTAGGCCCCACTGCTAAAAAGGAGAGTCTACTGAAATAGGCTGCAAAGGAAAGGTTGGTTTTTGTATGCACCCGGATGCTTTTTGAAAGATAATACACTTATGGCACAAGACATGGGCATATCTAAAAAGTGTGGGCCATTAATAACTGGCTCTCAAAACTTTATGAGCAGTGGTGTCACCACCAAAATTCCCACCAGCTTCTCCTGCATGCAACTCTAGCAAGAATTTTTCTGCTTCGTCTATCTCAAGACAGCGCATCAGTACACCATCAAAATTTTAACGAAACAGAATACCATTAACCAAATGAAAGGAGGAAAACTTTAATCTTAACACTCTTCTTTTAGTGGGATCCAGGTGATGGGGGGCTGACCCATGTTCAATACAGAATTTTATATCGTCATACCAAGGAGTGACAGAGTTTTGTGCACAACAGATTGCATTTTGATTGTGTTGTCCTAGGTTTGACCTATCGTTTTCTTCTTGCCGTCATGTTGCTGAATTAGAAACTAACTTGCATAACCCTTGGCCTCTCACTATCTGAGCTGGGGTAATTTCTATGTCGTACTCCTGTAAAGAAGTAACCCAGTTTGCCCTCTTTTCACCTAATTCTTTTTGCACTAACAGATTCCTGACGGCTGGGTAAGGGACAATAATTTTTGTCTTGGATTTCAAAAGATAAGACCGGAAGTGTTTGACTACTTTGAAAATAGCATAGGCTTGCTGATCTACTGCTGGGAAATTAAGTTCCATGCCTTTGAAAGTAGAGCTCATAAAGGCAATGGGTACTTCATTGTTTTCAGCGTTGTTTTGAGTCAGGACTACAACGTAGGAGCGGTCAGAAGCAAAAGTGTAGAGTGTGAAATCTTGTGAAAAATCGAGGCTCATGAGAGAAGGAGCGTCTATTATGGCTTGTTTTATTGCATTAAAAGCTTGATTTTCTAAGGGTCCCCAATGATATTGTGCGTCTTTCTTAATTAGGTTCTGTAAAGGTCTGACCATTTCGGAGAAACTAGGGACGAATCTCCTGACGAAGTTTATCTAGCCTAAGAAAGACTGCATAGACTTTTTGGATGAGGGAGGGGGAAGTTTTGAGATGACTTGAGTCCTTTCAGGGTCGATAATCATCCCTTTGCTTGACATAATAAATCCTAAGAGTTTACCCTGTTCTACTGCAAAGATGGATTTTTTAGGATTTAAGGAAATGTCGTATTTACGACATCGCTGTAGAACAACTCTTAAATGAGCTAGATGATTGATTTTGTTTTTGGAAAATACAGTAACATCATCTAGGTAAAATACGATAGACTGATTGATTAAGTCTCGAAAAGTGATGTCCATCGCTCTCTGGAAAGTGGCACCAACATTAATCAGTCCAAAGGGCATTTTTCGATAAGCATAGGTGCCCCACGGAGTGCGGAAGGTAGTTTTAAGTTGGTCTAGAGGAGACATCAGGACTTGGTTGTACCCTGAGAAACCATCCAATAAAGATAGCCTCTCAGAACCATATACATGTTGAAGGATCTGTTCCATGGATGGGACAGGATAGTTGTCTTTATCAGACACCCTATTAAGGTTTCGAAAATCGCCGTATAGTCGAATTTCCCCACTTTTCTTCCGAACAGGGACAAGGTTGGAAACCCATTGAGTGTGCCTAACTGGAAAAATTATCTTAGCATTTAGGAGTTTATTTAATTCTTTTTTAATGGTCGGTTCGAGCTTAGGGTGCATTTTTCTTAATTTTTGTTGAAAGGGCGAGGTTTGGGGTTTCATAGGAATGACGTGTTGTATGATGTTAGGGTCGAAAGTTTTAAGGTCATCATACATCCATGGAAAAACATCTTTAAATTATTTAAACAATTTAATAATTGTGGCTTTTTCTTGTTCAGAACACCCTACCCCTAAATTAATGCACTGTGGATTGTCATTAGTTCCTAAGTTGACTTTTTCATACAATAACGAGGAACTATTGGTTTCACAGTTGACTGATTTTTTGAATTTATCTTGAAGATCGTAAAACTTCTCTAATATAACTACAGATTTAGGGATCGAATTTACCATGTATGATGAAGATTCAGGAGTTCTCGGAGCTGGTATTACCATGAAATCGCACAAATTGTCATCATGAGTGCATTTGTCAATCACCGCGCCTTGAAAAGTTTCTTCCATATGCAGGAAGCTAATAATTTATTGATCGTCGTTGAAGACTCTCTATTTCGTGATGTTGTCGGGAACAGATGGCCTGAACAACAGTTCGACGGAGAAAGCATTTGGGGACAATCCTTCTGCAGGAAAGAGTTTGGAAGCTACATTAGCCAATAGATCAGCTTCAAAATTATTCAATCTAGGAATAGAATTTATATTGAAAGCAGAAAACTTATTCATTAAATTCCATACCTCGGATTGGTATATTTTAAGATGCGGAGACAGACAGTGGATAAAATCTCTTACCTGTCTAACCACAATTTCAGAATCGCCAAAGACAGTCAAGTTTTGAATGTTCATGTCTAAAGATTTTCTGAGACCTTGCGGTAAAGCCTCATATTCTGTTGTGTTATTAGTACATTCAAATTCTAACCTACATGCAATCAAGGTTTTGTTACCTGAGGGATCAATAATAATGCAGCCTGCACCAGCTCCTTCTTTGGACTTTGACCCGTTAAAGTAAAGAGACCAAACTTGATTTTTATCGGGTGCATGAGACCATTGTGTAGAAGCTACTGGCTGCACATATGCTACAATCTCGGACTGCTATTCTGGGTTGGTAATAGCTGAAGTATCGGCGATGAAATTGCTAAAAAAGGTATCCATCCCTTGTATTTCGAGTGAATCAGTAGAAGGTGTAAATGGTTCATTGGGATCATTCAAATCTGTGATCGTGAACTTGAGGTAGTGTTCACAATTTACCTTGATTTTGTTGGGCTTGTCGTTCTCTGGAAGCCACAGGTGAGACCAATCTATCGCGAAATAGCTGTGTAGCTGCTCCGACCAGTCCCTTCTTAAAAACAAACCATACACTTATGGAATATCCACAACAATAATATCAATCACTTGATGAACTTTGGGGTTAGACGATAGTGTTAAGATTTCGAAAGTTAACAAAAATGGAGGTACATTTCTGCGAGTACTAAGGGTGGTAGTTTGTGGCTTTTTGCTCGTAGTTTATAAAGATAATTTATCTACATTATTTACAGGAAGGCTTCCTTTATCATGAAGATCAGGATTATTCTTAGTGGAAGTCTTCTGAGGAACTTTGTTCTGAACAACCTTGTTCAAATTACCATTTTTTCTATTCTCTGCGATGTTCTGTAACATTTTTTGTAGCAGAAAAGGAAATTTTAACAATTCATAAACATAAATGTTAGCCCTTAACTTTTTAAGATCTTCAACTAAATCATAATCTAAGTTGGGGTTTGCATGACTCTGTTTAGTCTCAGTTGGTTTAGATTGCTTTGGGGGCAAATTCGTAGTGTTTTCGAAAGAAGGTTTGTTTGTTGTCTTACTCCTAGTATTGTAGGGATGTACTGTCTCGAAGTTGGCTTGAAAGATGCTATCTGAGAAGTGTCCAAAAATATTTGGAGAGGACTCTTCTTCTTGAACTGTCTCTTGTTCAACTACCTCCTCAGGAATCTCAGGAGGCATCAAGTTATCCTAGGCTTCTAGAATTGCTTGAAGGGCGTATTGCAGACTTTCTAGATTAACACCCTTAGTATTTGGATTAGGTCAGTTGGTGGGAAAAGGATTCCTGAACGGGGGTTTGTAAGGCCCTTTGCTCGAGGAAGCTTCTTCGACCATCATTTTCAAATCTGTCACTTGATTTGATAGTTTTTGAATGACTTTAGTTAAGTTTTCTAAAACCGAGCTTTCGGGTTGTGTTTTATTTTGAGTAGGTCTAGAGAGGTTTTCGATCTTCTTTTTGGAAGATGATCTAGTTTCTGGTTCATTTCTAGTAGTGTCTTTTAAAATAAGGATGTCTTTTTCAATCTGGCTAGCCTCTTTAAAGGCCTCTAACAACGTGGATTTCTTAGATAGTTTTACCCAAATGGCTATATTTTGATGCAAGGCTTTAGTATAGTATGCTATGATAAGATTCTCGGCTGGCATGGAATCTGTAGGGATTCAGTTATTTAGTGTTAGGAATCTTTGATTAAAGTCTTTAATTTTCTCTTTTGGGTTCATTCTTAAGCTAGAAAGCTCCATAACTAGAACTTCTGGAGACTTATCGTCTCCGAACGTTTCCATAAAGCATGACTCGAACTTCTCTCAAGACACGATGTTATCGGGTTGTTGGGCAAAGTACCATGTAGAGGCATTTCCCTCGAAAGTGTAGGGGAACAACCTACAGACTACGTCTTCGTGCTCGAAATTGCGGAGTCTAATGGATAACATAAACTTTTTACTGTGATCTTCAGTGATCTATTTAGAGTCAGGTTCAAACTTGGGAAGCCACTTCTCCAGATGTTTGGGTAAGGGATGTTGTGCTCCAGGTACGGCTACTGCATCCTGATCGAGCCAAGGTCTAGCAAGATTGTTTTGGTTGGCCATTGGTGTAGGCGGTGTGGAAGGCTAAGAAGGTGAAATACCTTCATCAGAAGAGTCTTCTCCCAAAGAAGAAGGAGATGATGGAGGTGGTGAGGGTGGTATTCCAGATCCTCCTGTAGCAGGAGTGAGGATTGGATCTGTAGGGTTTAAAGTGAGGTTAGTGCCTCCAAGCTATTCTCTGATATCAGAGAAATATAAAGGTTGGTCCAAAGGTCGATTTGGTTGCCTCAAATGGGTGAAAGCACGATGTTTTCTTAAGAGAGATTGGCGAATAATCTCTTGTACGTCACCACCTGTAGGATTTGGGGTTGTTGGTTCGACTATGATCCATAGATCATCGTTTGATGTAGTTTTTGTTTGAGGGGGAATGTTATGATTTGAATCACTTCTTGTCACTATAGGTGAGCGGTTAGGTGGTGGAGGAGTCTTACGACCGCCTCGTGCCATTAATGAATTTCAAGCCCTCCTTCTAGCGTCATTTGTTGACAAGCAAAAATGAACGCTCGCCAACTGGAAGAGTGGATCTGGTCCGGGGTTGTCTAAATAACCCAAGCCATTTGGGATGATCCATCCTGACAGGTTTAGTGGCTCCATTGGTTGATCTAAGTCCTAGGAAAACAAAATAAAACTACACTAAGGAACTAATCTAAAGAAAACAAAAATTAAAGTAAACTAATAAACAAATCTTAAATATATATATACAGTCTATTTTCTATACTATACAACAATAATTCTATGAAACAAAATGTTCAATTATCAACAGAATTAAATCTGAATCACAAATGTACAATATTTACAGATTACAGATTTAAATCGAAAACCTGAAAAAACCATTTGTGGGTTGTCCCATGACAACACAGTTACTATTGTTTTTGATTTTTATAATTTTATGAGAAAGAAATAAACTAAAAAAACTAACTAAGCTGAGCAATTAAAATTATAAATCTGAACTATATATATATCTATCTAAACTACTTAAATAACTTAATAAACTAACCTGTAATAATGTTTTCCAATTTGTCCTGTGTAAAGGATTTAGTTCAGCTGTTTGATGGGAGGAAACCCGCACCAAATTCTCGGCAAGCTTCTTGTAAATTAGAAGCAACAGTGCTCTTTGAATATCAATAACATAACAAACAAGACATAAAATCAACAACAATCTTATGATTTACAAATCGTCGCAGTTAGATAAATCTGTGTGCAAGGATCTGTACAAAATTATTCATTTAACGAAGAAGAGAAATCTTTAATTCCTTAAATTGAAACAAAGTAATTATTGTATTTTTTAAAATAAGAGAGATCAGATATGGATAACACATTAACCAAGTCACATCAACCTGTAATGAATTACGATAGCTAAAGTAGTCTATAATTGACTGCAAACTGATATGAATAAAACTTGAAACAAAAGTTTGATATATTGAAAGCTAAAGCTGTTACAAGACATCAACTTTCATCTCAGCTTGTATTATAAATCCATAGTCTAGTTCTACCAATAGTGATGATGATCGGTTCATTACAAAATGACAAGTATTTAAAGACCACAGGGTAAAACATCCCTGTGGGAATTATCAAAAACAGTTTACAAAAAATCTGGGGATAATCTCCCAAGTTTCTATCCCTAACTAAAACTAACAACCTATAACAAAACTATATCACAAAAGTATCTCTTAAACTGCCACAGCATATCCCATTGATCATTGAAATTCGTATGCACCTGAAAGTGGACAAGAATAGACAAGTTTAGAGGGTATTTTATTGATAAAATTAACAAAAATCTAAATTTTAAGACTAGCTACAGAATCTTACGATTCTGTAGCTGGTCTAATTTGAAAACATAACTGTTTTAAATCAATCCAGAACTAACAAAAATATATTCAAACTATTAAACAAATATTTAATTTCTAATTAGAAACCAAACGAATCGTTCAAATCAAAACTTCTATGCTAATTGAGAGCAAACGTAATCATGTTTGAATCTATTTTAATCAAAACAGGCTATAACTGATCACGTAAATTTTTCATGCAATAGTTTATGTCGACTCAGCCATTAACAAAAGCATTTTTAACAGAGTTGTTTTTTTTTATTTAATAGATTACATTGTATTTATCAAATCAATCTCTGATATTGATGCATTGCATACGTAAAGGACCATGCTAATTCGAGTATACAAAATTGTCTCAAAATCAAACCATAAGAAATGAATGGAACTATATTTGAGCCGACACAATCAATATGCTAAATTGTATCAACAAAACACAGCTACACGATTTTAGCAAACAAATCTTCAGCACAGGTTGAATGCAATCATAATGGAAACAAAATAGAATCATTCCTTAAATCTATTTGAATAGAACTAAATGAAAGCAAACCCAATTGATTATATTAATTCGAACCAATAGAATTGCTTCAAAGCAAACCAAACAGAATCAAAACAAATCAATCGCTTATACTAATCTGAGAACAATAAAATCGTATTAACTAAATCGTAGTTGTGTCCGAGTTTAGCAAACAGATTTCCAACTCATGATTCATAAAGAAATTATTTTGGTAAAACGAAAGTAACAAAATCATTTTGAATCAAAATGAATAGAGCTATTGAAATCAAATCCAATCGGTTATATTAATTCGAACCAACTCATAAAACAAAATCAATATGGAAATACATACCTAGGTATTAAGAAAATGATTTGATCACGATAACTTGGAATTGACAAAGGCCATTGTTGCCTCGACATTTCTGAAAACAATTGAACCAGTGGTTTTTTGTTTCTTCTCGTTGGCTTGAAGCCTGTCATTCTCCTTTGACAGTACTGTCACCCGTTCCTCTAGCGATTTGATCTTTGATTGCAACAAGGGAATGCCGGTGTAATAACGTTAAAGCTAGACATTACCTTGCACGCAAGGTGGTTGATTGAGCTTTGGCATCACAGGCAAGGGTTTGTTCAAGTTACCAGGGGTTTCCTTGTGTAGCTTGATTCCCGGGTAGTTAGGATCGTTCTTGAGGCACAGAGTTAAGTTAGAGACATAGTCATAGGGTTCATTAGAGAAGAGGCCATGAGAATAGCGGTATTCCTCAGTCAAGAATCGTTCAATTTCAGAGTCCGAGTCCTCACTCAACACTATTGGCTTCTGGTCAACGTTTGGCTTGGGTTTGTTCCTAGCACATCTCAATATCCACTAAGCGTTCCTCTTCCCCTTACTGTTGATAGTAGTATCACCTCTGCCTTTCTTCCTCATAGGCCTCTTGATGGCCTTAGTATTTTCTTTAGCACATGGGTCAGCCACGGTATCGGGTAGGTCTATGTCAGGGCAATCCGAGGGTTTGACAGGGGGGAGAAGGATATGGAGTGGCACGGTCGTTCCAACCAATGTTTCAGTAACAACAACCTTGTCCACTTGGACAGACTGGGGAGTGGCAAAGCCATTCCTTGATAGGAAGGCTTGCCAACTATCACCACTAAGGCTCAAATGGTAGACGATAATGAGTTTGATCAAGCCGTGATGAAAAAGGCTGCTATCAACCTTCTCACGATTGAATCTTTTAGACATCTTGTAAAGACCATGCAAGAGATAATGTGGCATATTCAGAGGATAGCCTATAAAATTCATCAATAACCGAAGATGGTACAGAAATACCAAGACATACTGACCTTCGCAGGTCACAAACTGCTTAATAATTACCAAAATATCGTGCCACCTGGGTTTGAGGGTAGTGATAGACATACCTGTATCACATGAAACAACCTTCCTTGAAGTGAATAGAAGAGGCCACGGCACCTCGTCTACTTTGGAGTTTTTGAACCACCTTTGCCCTATGACTGGTAAGCCTGTAGCCGAACTTAGAAATTCCTCATTTAGCTCGAGCTGTATGTCTCCGACCTTAGCTCTGTAACCGTCGAAGGTGAGGGTGAATTGTTGGGCAACCGAAAGGTTAAAACCCTCAAATCTCTGAATAAACACCAGCCAACCACCATTTTCCAAATCTTGACGAGCATTGTCGAACAACAGGAGTGTTTGGCTACCATTTGGCTCTGTACGCACCACAGGTGCCATAAACGGGAACACACAGTGAGCCAGGTGGATGAGCAAGGGTTTGGACTGGGTATTCACAGGATTGATAGCTCACAGACTTACCCGAAAATCAACAGAAGTGACCTGGGATAGAGGAGAGACATTAATGCTCGAGTATGCGAGGGTGGTGGAGCTAGATTAGCCCATGCAAAACAGTCATTTCCCAATGTACAACCGACGACTCATATAGAGATTCAAATCACTATTGCATAATCAACCCCAACATTTGCACAAGCATAGCATTTGCATAGTTTTAAAATCAATAACAATGATTTGAAATCAACACCAAGGGTTCATTCATAACAAATATGTGTTGTATGAAATGATTACACCAAGGGTCTAACCCATAATGTTGATGTGTTTTCATGAAACCAATGTGTCAAGGAAATCGATGAAAGATTATAGAACATCAAACTACCAATGTATTAAGGACTCAATGACAATCATTATAATATCATCACAATCTTATAAAAATGGAATCACATTAACAATTAAAGAATGCCAAATGAGTAAAGATCTTGGTATATTGCCAACTGTGCGACTGTAATTAAATTCGAAATGCAATGAACGCATAGACAAGAGTAACCAAAATAATCCAGTAACGATTTTAATGTGACTTCAAAATTAAATTTTTCACGCTTGCAGTCGTGAAAACGAGAACAAAGGTAGGTGTGCAAATGCGCGAAATAATAGTGTTGTTTTAGTCGAAGATTGTGATTTAAAATCAAGGGTTCCAAAACACTTGCATGGGCAACTTATAAAGATAGTATAAAAATGTGAAATGGTTGCCAACACTACTACATGTTGCTTCCAACCAACTGACTACGGGTCTTCATCCTTCCACCCGACCATAGGCTCAAAGGCATTCAATATTAGCACTCTGGCCACCCCCATGCCAAGCCATGATATCGGTAGGGAGTTCTCACAGTTCTCAAAAGTTTTGTCTCTACTCCATCTTCTACTCGGGTTTTGTCCTCTATGCACTTTCAAATATATCTCTCTATTATGGCCTCGACGAGGTTTTTCAGATGCTCTCCTACATCAAGCTCGTGGCCTTTTGATCATGCCCTCCTAGAGAGCTTCGCGCATCTCCCTTACGAGCTTGTGCTCTTGTTCCAGTATCCCTCTTACCTTGGAAGGTTTTGCCGACCTATCCTGTTTCTTATGTCAGAAGGAAGCTCAGATCTGTAGGTGCCTGTGGTACTTTGGGCTGACAACCCATGTTTCCATTTATGGTGGTGGTTGATTGTTCAACCACCAATCCTTTCTTCATTAACCTATTTCTCTCCTCTAGTGATATCATGGTCAATACTTTCAAGGCTTCACCCCCACAGCCAGTTATTGGCAACTCAAACAATAATACATTTTCATTTTCCTCGTGCATTAGCATGGTAATTCCTATTTTATGATTAATTACAAATTGAGGGAAATAGGGTGTTACACCCCGTTGATGAAGATGATCAAGAAATAATTTACTTGTGAAGGGATATTTTCAATACTGTACTAGTATCACATAAGGTTGTTGATGCATTTCACTGCAATCAAGCCACTTAACTTGGCTCATTACTTATTCAGAAGCTTGGTCAAAATGATAGAAAAGGTACAAAGAAAAGGGAAAGATCACAAAACAAATTTGTTTCATCATGGTTTGGTAAAGGTCATGGTCATCCAAAAAATTTCATAAATCAACATGCCTTGGGAGGATTTCATCCAGTCAGTTTATCTCTTGCCTTCTACTAGTCAACCCAGAAGTCAAAACACTTCATTAGCACCACCAAGGACATAGGAGGTTGGTTCATCCAACAGGCTGTCAACTAGAAAGACACATGTGACAGAGATTACACAAACTTACCAGAAAGGGAAAAAAATGGTTTTTTCCCTAAGAGAACAAAGAAGATGTCTACACCCAAAATGATGACTAAGGCACAAAATAGGCAAATGCCTGAGGACAATACGGTGAAACAAGTTTAGGGAGAATTGGACCAGTCACCTAGGCATGCAAATGACTCCCCATTGCAACATTTTGAGGAGGAGATGCCTCAAGATAAAGAGATGTTTGACCATGCAGACAAATCAAATGAATAAATTATCGAAGAGAAACAAGCACAAATACAAGAGCTAAAGGATGATCTTTCAAAGGCAAATCACATGGTGAAATTACTAAAACAAGAGAACAGACTTTTGAATCTGAATGCAATGCATCAAAATACCTCACCAGATCATCCATCATCCAATAATGCATCAAAATCATCACCAGATCAATATGATAAGAACAAGTAGTATTGGCTTGGATTGGGAGATTAAACTAATACTTGGAGAAGCTATTGAAGAGGGCCAACAGAGACACCAAACTGCAGAGAAACATGGCGAGACACTATTTCACCAGTAACCTGATTTGCAAAATTAGGCTCAAAAACATGAAAAAGAGGCTAAGGAAAGCCCTAGAGAATACAAAGAGGAGATATATCCTTGATCTCTTGGATGATGCATCATTTATTGTTTAAATCCATCACACAAGGAGTCCCAGAAACAAATTGCAAAATTTTTGACAATATTGGCAAATTTTTGACAATTTTGGCAAATTTTTGAAACTTTTGGTATTTTGACAATTTTGATGTACAGAAGCGCAGCATAGCCACGTTGGAATTTCTCTCAGAGGATATAAATGATGAAAAAGTTACATGATTGGATAGGTATTGAGCTATAATTCACATATATATATACTCTATTCTTGAGTTGGAAGCACAGATAGAGAGAGAGTTTATTGAAAGTACCATTATGATACCATAATTTCTCTAGAACTTGAATTTTGTTGATCCATCTATTAAGAGAGCAGCTCTATCAAGGCATTGGAACTTGATGCTAAATAATAAATTGATCTTTATTTTCAGTGTGGTTATTTTTCCCAAAATGGTTTTCCCCAAAACATCATTGTGTAATTTTTGGATGTTTATGTGAAATTTGTTTTCTATGATTGTTTGTTTAGATTTTCTATGATTGTTTGTTTTGTAGTCCAAATTAACATCTTTCTTGCAGTTCTCTCTTTGTGTATAAGGAATTTTATTGAGGCCCAAATCTGGCCTCTGATTTATGCTTTGGTTTTGTAACTTTTATGAAGTCCAAATTTAGGCATTTCACTATTATTTTACTATAATTTATGTTCCTGATGTCAAGAATGATAAGATGCAGAGGGTATAGTGGAAAAAATGACTTTGTTGATAGGATCGATGACTATTTAGTGTTGTCACATGAAATCAATCGAGCACTCTCTAAGGAACTACAAAGGAAAGAGTATCAAAGGGTGTTTTATTTTGAACTAGGGAAGCTCAAGGATGAAATGTAGCTCCATTGTAATTAGTTATCAATGTCTTCAATTATGGTTTGGCAGGTTTGAAAATTAATTTGAACAATTTAGGAGTTCTATTAAAAGATCGTCATAGAGTTATAGATTTAGGATGTTGGTCCAAACTCAATCTTCTTATAGCAGCATGGCATGGCCTCCATACTCTTGGAAATATTTCACACTAGGCATTCTAATTTGTTTGTAATTGTGTTTATTTCACAGTAGGATATTTATATAATTCGTAACATTTTAAGGCATAAATTATCTTTTGAATTCTAGAAATTTGTTCCCAACTCTCATTTGATTTTGGGAATGTTTTAATTCATGTTGGTTTTAATGTTATGCCACTCTTTCGTTTTTTGGACCTCATAATAGAAGTCTAGTATTACCTAGTACATATTCATTGCAATGGTTACCTGATCCATATTCATTGCAATAGTTTTTTCGTTGATGTATTAGTTTGGCATTGGTAAATCTATGAAGTCAAGAGAGAAAATATTTCTATCCCTTTTGTTGGTTCTCATTTTCTTTTCTATACCAAGGTAGTTCCATCAAAGATAAATGAGTGGGTATTCTGATATTCTATTCCATTCAGTTGTTTCGCATGTTGTCACTACAATGAATATTCTTATGGTACTTTTGTTGTGAATTTAATATTTACTTGTTACTTTTAGAGTAGATAAAAGTAGAAAAAGTAATGTTATTCAATGAAATTATAATAGTTAAAGTAGAAAATATAATCACAAAATTGGAATGGTATTCAATGTAGTTTCAACTATGGAGTGAGTTAAAAAGTGGACAAACTCAACCTTTTTGGTTGATTTATTTTTTTCCAGTGAGGTAAAGTTCTGACTTGATCTACTTATTGTTTTAAAATTTTCGAGGCCAAAACCCCTAAGAACAAAGGTCCATAGTCAAACTTCCCATCAATCAAGTGGAATTATAACTTCCAATAAAGAAGTTCTTACTAGATTTAGGAAAATAATTGAACAAAAAAAAGATTAATTTGTCCACATTTAAATTAATCCTTCAACTACAACCTTCAAATAGTCAACACATGGAGTATTCCAAGTGTACATTGATGGAAATTAAGCCATGCATTTGGCGCTTCGTTTGTCGTTAACCATGCATTTGTAGTTAGACCATATGCTCTCATTCATAATACTATCATCCTCTTAACAAATGAAATTGTTCCTCTCACTATTATGAGCTCAACCAACAACTTTAGATTGGTTTCCTTGACTGTTACGAAAGGAAATTTCACTAAGGGTCGTGAAATTTTATTTTGGTTAATGGACTATTTGTTTTTGGTTAATGGTTAATGGACTATTTTTTCAACAACTAATGGTTAACACAAAAGGAAGAACCATGAACCAAAAATGAATAAACCATATAATCAAATCATTTAGACTCAGAATGAAACAAACAAGGGCTCTCCTAGATTTCTTCTCGATGGCAAGCGAAGGCACTCCTTCCCGACACCTATACACAAGCAACCTAGAGCAGTGTTATTTGTTTAGAGAACTACAAGAATTATGTATTTTGTTTTCATTAAATGAGATCACTAGCTTAGTATTGAGTTAATTTTCCATGCTTCATGCCCTTCCATGAAACTAATAACTCACTAGGAACACATGCATGCTCATGTGTCTAGGAAGGTCTATATAACTCTATGAAAACCCTCCTCATCTTTGGACTTATCCCATAACAAGTTCTTGAGTATTTTTTCAAGAGATAGTAAGTAGATACCCTTTTATAATTCCCTAAGTTTTCCTATTTTGAAGAATATATCAAATTATTCTACAACCATAACATACATGGAGAATCCTCCTTATTCTACAACCATAACATACAGGGAGAATGATTGGTTGATTCTATGTATGAGTGGAGGACCCTCTTGGGAAATGTTTTTTGAAATGCTCATTTTTTCTTCATTAAGTGCAATCATTTNTTTTTTTATGGAAATGAAGATATTCTTGAAAGAGAAACTAGAGATTATCATAATCTCTTTTAAACTCTTTTGAAAAGGATACGGATCATAGATATAAGTATATTAAATATCTAAAACTATAGTATTCTTTATATTCCTCGCATTTGTTTTCATTAAATGAGATCACTAGCTATATTGAGTTAATTTTCCATGCTTCATGCCCTTCCATGAAACTGAGAACTCACTAGGAACACATGCATGCCCATGGGTCTAGGAAGGTATATATAACTCTATGAATACCCTCCTCATCATTGGACTTATCCCATAACAATGTCTTGGGTATTTGTTCAAGAGATAGTAAGGAGACACCCTTTTATAATTCCCTAAGCTGTCCTATTTTGAATAATATATCAAATTATTCTACAACCATAACATACAGGGAAGGCACCCAAATGAAAACATTGTGATCAACTTGAAGCGGACAATTTTATTACATATTTCCTTGTTGAAAAATCATTGATCATGACAACAACAAAAAAGGTATCCACAAAATTTGTGAAGAATGGTTGAAACAAAAGACATTAAGAATGTTGATATTGAAATGAAATTCCATTATATCATATGAATTAGTGAAAATGATTTTGATGATCATAGAATATATAACCAAGCATCTATCCCATTGCTTCCCCTCCCCTATGGTGATGGAAATGTCCAAAATGTAGTGACATCTAATGAAGGCCATATGTCTTGATTTTTTTATTTCAAAATCATTGGGTTCAGTTATAGAGATAGAACTTTTGGCCAATATTTTACAAAACACATTTGATAAAGTGATCAAGGGTTGATTAGTGATATGCACTTGCTTCTCAATATTTGTAGGTTCACTATATGTCCAATATGTGTTTAAACTTATGCATATTTCCTCCAATGAACATACATCTATATTAGGGGTCTCAACTTTGTCGTGTTGAGATTTTGGAGTTTAAAACACAATTCAACTGTAGTGATTATTAAGTTAGCTCAAAAACATGAAAAAGAGGCTAAGGAAAGTGATAAAGAAGACAAAGAGGATATATAGACTTGATCTCTTGGATTATGCATCAATGATTGTGTAAACCCATCACACAAGGAGTCCCAGAAACAAATTGCAAGGAATTTTGACAATTTTTGAAATTTTTGGTATTTTGACAGTTTTGATGTACAGAAGCACAATGTGGCCATGCTGCGCTTTCTATAAGATGATATAAATGATGAAAAAGTTACATTCTTGGATATGTATTGAGATGTAATTCACATATATATACTCTCTTGGCAATTTCATATCACAGCGTTGAAGAAAAATCCAAAACACATGATAAAAAACAGGTCTCTGCCACTTTTCGAAGACCTTCGCTACTCTTCTGGGAGTAACTTTGGGAAAACATATTTTTCTCTATAAAAAGGTGTCCATTTAATTTTATTGAGTTGTCTAATGAAAACTGGATACCCTCAAGTTTCCATTGAGCCTTTTAGATATGGATTTGGAGTAGTGTAAGGCTTTCAAAAGACCTCTCCAAGGTTGGCACTGTGTTTTCTATTGATGTTGCATTTTTGGGAAATATGACAACATAGTGCTTTTTTATTTCAGACATCAATTCTTTGATCTATGTTGGATCATACTTGGAAAATTTCCCACCCTTATTGTACCATTTTGGAGTTTAAAACACAATTCAACTGTAGTGATTCCGAAGTTAGCTCAAAAACATTAAAAATAGGCTAAGTAAAGCCCCAAAGAAGCCAAAGAGGAGATATAGACTTGATATATTGGATGATGCATCACTGATTATGTGAACCGATCACACAAGGAGTCCTAGAAACAAATTGCAAGGAATTTTGACAATTTTGGTAAATTTTTGAAATTTTTGGTATTTTGATAGTTTTGATGTACGGAAGCACAGTGTGGCCACGCTGCGCTTTCTCTTAGACGATCTAAATGATGAAAAAGTTACATGTTTGGATAGGTATTGAGATGTACTTCACATATATATACTATGTTGGCAATTTCAGATCACAGTTTTGAAGAAAAATCCAAAACACATGATAAAAAACAGGTTCTACCACCTTTTCACGACCTTCGTTGCTCTTCTGGGAGTAACTTTGGGAAAACATATTTTTCTCTATAAAAAGGTGTCTATTTGATTTTATTGAGGTTTCTAATGAAAACTAGATACCCTCAGGTTTCTATTGAGCCTTTCAGAGATGAATTTGGAGTAGTGCAAGGCTTTTAAAAGTCCTCTCCAAGGTTGGCGCTACGCTTTTTATTGATGTTGCGTTTTTGGGAAATATGACAACATAGTGATTTCTTGTTTTAGACATCGATTCTCTGATCTGTGTTGGCTCATACCTAGAAACTTTCCCACCCTTATTGTACCATTTTGGAGTTTAAAACACAATTCAACTGTAGTGATTATGAAGTTAACTCAAAAACATTAAAAATAGGCTAAGTAAAGACCCAAAGAAGCCAAAGAGGAGAGATAGACTTGATATATTGGATGATGCATCATTGATTGTGTGACCCCATCACACAAGGAGTCCTAGAAACAAATTGCAAGGAATTTTGACAATTTTGGCAAATTTTTGAAATTTTTGGTATTTTGATCATTTTGATGTACGGAAGGGCAGCGTGGCCATGCTATGCTTTCTCTTAGATGATATAAATGTTGAAAAATATACATTTTTGGATATTTATTGAGCTATAATTCACATATATATACTATATTGGCAATTTCAGATCACAGTATTGAAGAAAAATCCAAAACACATGATAAAAAACAGGTCTCTTCCACCTTTTCAAGACCTTCGCTGCTCTTCTGGGAGTAACTTTGGGAAAACATATTTTTCTCTATAAAAAGGTATCCATTTGATTTTCTTGAGGTTTCTAATGAAAACTAGATACCCTCAGGTTTCTATTGAGCCTTTCAGAGATGGATTTGGAGTAGTGCAAGGTTTTTAAAAGTCCTCTCCAAGGTTGGTGTTGTGTTTTTTATTGATGTTGTGTTTCTGGGCAATATGACAACATAGTGATTTTTTGTTTCAGACATCAATTCTATGATCTATGTTGGCTCATAACTAGACACTTTCCCACCCCTATTGTACCATTTTGTATTTTAAAACACAATTCAATCGTAGTGATTCTGAAGTTAGCTCAAAAACATTAAAAATAGGCTAAGGAAATCCCTAAAGAAGCCAAAGAGCAGAGATAGATTTGATATATTGGATGATGCATCAATGATTGTGTAAACCCATCACACAAGGAGTCCCAGAAACAAATTGCAATGAATTTTGACATTTTTTTCAAATTTTTCAATTTTTTGGTATTTTGATAGTTTTGATGTATAGAAGCACAGCGTGGCCACACTACGCTTTCTCTCAGATGATATAAATGATGAAAAAGTTATATGATTGTATATGTATTGATCTTTACTTGACATATACATACTTTGTTGCCAATTTCAGATCACAGTGTTGAAGAATAATCCAAAAAACATGATAGAAAACAAGTCTCTGCAACTTTTTCAAGACCTTCGTTGCTCTTCTGGGAGTAAATTTGGGAAAACATATTTTTTTCTGTCAAACAATGTCCATTTGATTTTCTTGAGGTGTATAATGACAACTAGATACCCTCAGGTTTCCATTGAGCCTTTCAGAGCTGGATTTGGAGTAGTGTAAGGCTTTCAAAAGTCCTCTCCAAGGTTGGTGTTGAGTCTTGACCCAAAAATCTTCTCTTGGCTCAACATGGTGTTTTACACAGTTACTTCTCCATAAATTCCCCTTGGTGCTATGGTTCCAGTCAAAGACAGTGGCGAGGGTCATAGTTACTATGGCCTCTACCCTTGAAAGAATATCAGTTGGTTGCCTTCAGGGAGTTGTGGGCCTTCCCATGACATTTGTTCCTCATGCCAAGGCTGTTCGATTCAAGGAATACAACACTTCCATGTGATAGGAATCTAGACAAGATTTTCAATGGGCTATCCTGAGCTTGATTCTGAGTTAGTATGTCCCCATACGAGGGACGCAAAGTCAACGTCACTCGAATGGACAAAACCAATAGATGTGACTTTGTGGTCTGATTTTGTTTAGATTATGGTCTCAAAATGGAAATCAAATGTAAACATGGTGTAGGGAAGTGTGTGACCTTTCCAACGGTATATCCCGTGCTTGGTTTCGACCCCCGGTTCGTAAGAATGAGCTTTCGCAAGTTCATGACCACTTCTAGACACCAAATTGGTTGAAGTGATTCATGATTTAGAATTTGTGGGTAAAGAGTTATATATCAGATATTCAGTGATGCCGTGTTGTAATAGACTCAGACACCTTTCCAACGACGTCTCATTTTCCTCATTCTGACCTTGGATGGCCCGGTTAGAGTTGTCACAAGTTGGTCAATGATTTTGGGCAAAAGGGGGTCCGCCAGCTCGCATGGAAGGGTTTCATAATATCTAAGAAAGTCATAAATGACCCCAACACAAACATCTATTGTCACCTCTTCAATGTACTCGTCGATATCTTTCTGATGGTACCTCATTTTCCTCGATTGGATATCGTATGGCGATTTGGCACCTTTCACATGATTGGATGTCATGTGGGCCCACCAGCAAGTTAGGGGCTTTAAGTGACCATTGTTCTAGGCCGAATTTGAGGACTGAGGTGGAATTATCTCAATTTGGTGATGACATATTCCTGATGGGCTCGTTGAGACCTTCCCAACAATGTTCCCTGCGTCCGATTCCGACTCTATCTCACCGGGCAACATTTTTGGGCTAAGTGAGCAGCAGCTGGGTCAAAGTCAAAGTCAAAGTCAAACTTTGACTTGCACATTTTTCCAAGAAATATTAAAAAATGAATTAAATATTTTATTAAATATTTTCATAAAATTGGAAAATATGGGGGGAGGCATGTAGCCTCATGCAAGTTTTCGGAAAATTGGTTTTTTTGAAAAATTGGAAAAAATCAAAACTCACTCCTTTCCCCTCTCCCAAGCCATTTTGATAGTTTGGCCAAAGGGGGCGGTGCTCTGCAATAGGAATTCATGGCAGCAGAGGGGGGATTTTATGACATCAGATACAACTCTATCGTGGGCAGCCAACTTCCATGCAGCAAACTTCAAACAAATTAATCAGGTAACCCATCAATCCGCTTTCCAAGAAAAGAAACTAAGGAAAATTTTGATGGTGGTGTTGAGATCATGCATGAAGAAATTGTATTTTTCCTTAAAATTGGTGTTCATTTTCTTGTTTCAAGTGAGGTATTAGTTTCTGGTTCAGAGTTATTGATTATTTGTTGAGTTCAGTCTTGTGTATGTGCCAAAAGATGCAAAGGAGAGGGGATTCAAACCCCTCCTGGGGCACCAGGCCCAAGCCTCCGTGGCTCCTTTAGAATTTTTTAAATTATGAAATTATTTGTTGAAGATTGCAGGTATGGGAATGTCACTAGGAATCCCTAGGCGTTGAACCCCAGTCATCCCCCTTCTCCTTTGCCCAAAAAACTCCGAGAGTTGCCCAGAAATTCAAATGGTTGGCATGAGGTTTGAACCCAAAACTTCACGTCCATTTTATTTTCCAAAACCCACTTTGCCCAAAGTTTTGAATTTTAATTTTTGGGGGTGGATGGCCACCCATCCACCACCTGGGCGCCACAACCACCCCCTCCTCCCACATTTCTGCAACTCACCCCCCTCCTCCTCCATTCCTCCTCTTGCACGCACAACCTTCCTCCTCCCTTTCTACAAATCACTCTCCTTCGTTCCCTCGGCCTTCCTCTACCACCTGCACTCTCCTCTCCACCTCCCAGCCTGAGCTCATACCTCCCTCCATTACCTCAACCTCTACTCGCACACCCTCACCTCCATTCCCCCTTACCCCTCTCCTCTCCCTTCACGCATCCCCCACCTCCCTCTCGACACTCACCTCCCACAGTTCGAGCTCCTCCTCCATGTTGCACCCTTCCCTGCATCACTCCACGCCTCGAAAGCCTCCTCCATGTTGCACCCTTCCCACAACTCTCCACCTCCACACCCACTCCCCCCCACCCACACAACACCTCCCACCAATCCCCAAATCCTCATGGCCTTCTTTGCACTTGTCCCTGATCACATGGGTGACTAGGGGCGTCAGGTAAAGGGGCCCCTTTTGTTTTAAATTTTAAAATTTATTTTTTTGTATAGTTTTAATTTTTATAAATTAAATTTGTTATTTAATTTTTAAATTTATTATTTAGTTTTATTTTTGTTTTATTTTATATATATATTTAATATATATTATAAATGTATGTTATATATATATATATTTAATAAAATCATTATTAGAACTTATAATAAACTTATAGAAATTTTAGTAAATTTTATTTATATATTTCACTCTATATATTAAAATTTAATTCCCCACCCCTAAGGGTCACTGGACTTTTTAATTCTATAACTTTGCCATACGGAAGCAGATTTTTGCCCATGAATAGTCAAAATGACCGGGGAGAAGTCTAGAATACATACATGACATTCAACTCAACAAATTCAGCCCATATTTTTAGTGACATGTCCCAGGGCGACAAGAACCCATTCTTTGCCCAACAAGCATGTGCCAAAAAGAGGCCTAATTGGGGGCCTCCGCGGCCAAATTTGGCCAGATGAGAAAAACATATTTTAGTTATAGGTATGCAGGCCTGTAGAAGCCTATTAATTCTGATGTCCAGCCCAAAATTGTGTCCCATCTTCCAATTCTTTTCCTGATCGGTCTCTTGGCTGACTCCATCCGCATACCTTCCTGGGGACATATCTTACTCATCCGGAGTCAGATTTGCGCGAAACGAAAGGAAACGGATAGATAGTGGACAGAGATAAAGAATGGGAATAATAAAGAACATTTTTGTGTCTTTTTGGTACAGTGGAAGAGCCTCTCCAAGCTTCATGTCCAAGGGGTCCCTTCACCAAAACAAACCCAAATCAAATCCATGCTTCGACTAGCTTACAGGGAAACTTATAGGCAGCAAAGGGGACGTATAATCAGGTCTAAAAAGTTCCTGAACAGAAGGAATTTCCTTACTTATAACAACCAAATCCCATAGGCCCCTTTCCCTCCTAAGCAGCTCGACAAATTCCCAACACCTTGGGGCTTCATTCTGGTGAATTTGGCATCCATGGATGGCTAAGAATTGTCCCAAACCACCTCACCTACAGCTACAAAACATGACAGCAATGAAAGATCCTTTCGAATGGCATAAATACCAAGGAAAATGGTGATGTGGCATATCAAGCTTTGTCATTTTATGAAAAATGACTTTTTGTAATATGAACTCTCGCATGATTTACTTTTGGCATGTATTACTATGTAATTGAAGGGTCAAGTCAAATCTGATTTGATCCCCTTTTTGGATAAGATGATTTTAGGATAAGGTTACCTTTTGTAAAAAGACAAAAGTACTTTAGGGTTGGTCCACTTGTCACTTTGCCAAAAGTGACAAGTGTCTTGTGACCTAACCATAAGCCTTCACCTCTCCTTTATAAATAAGAGGGCTGACATTGTAAATAGGAGGATGAATATAGTAACAAAGCTCTGCTGAAATTTATAAGACTCTTTTTGTGTGTGATACTTGTTGAATTTTAGTTGTTGGACGTGTCACTTGTTGGTTAAGGGTTGAGGGGTAGGGGTAAATGATTTTTATGGTAGCTATCTCCAGGAGGGATTGGTTAGCTAGGTGTTTGTTGTTGCCTTGGGTTTAACTTGCTTACTTTCATCTTCTAACAACTCGGTTTAATTTGTTTAATGTATTTTAGTGAAGATTTTTTGAAGTATTCAATTGTTTTCAGCCTTAGCTAGTGGCTGGGAGTCCTAGGGCCCCTTAGGAGAACCCTTAAATAGACCTCTTAGCTGGCTGTCCATACTTGTTTTCTTTATCTTTTCATTCATGTATATTTCTGTTATGTTTTCTTACCATTAACCTTGTTGTCCCAAATAGGAAAATCAATCATTTTGGTCAATTTCCCCCCATGGGATAGTCATCTTAGTTGGCTATTATATACTTCTTATGTGTAAATTTATGTTATGTTTATTTTAGTTTTTCCGTGCATAAATACTAAGATTTCGTTGTTTTCCTGCAAGGGTGCAACCAGTGACCCACTCTGCTTCTCTTAAGTGGTTGGGGGCCACCTAGAGACCTATTTGAGGAAAAGGGGCCAGCACGGTGGTGAAGAAAAACACACATTTCGATCGGTAAATTTACCCAATCACTCTCATATTCACTTTAATTATCACTTGCACTCACTCCAAAGATTTCTGATACACATACCAATGTTTATATGTTTGATTTGTGTAGGTAGTTTGAATGGTTCACTTGTGACTTCTTGTAAAAAATATGATTAATACTTTTGTAGATAACCATCAAACCTTTTATATTTCAAACACTAAATTTTCAATCCCCATACAAGGAGTTAGTTGGGGCTTTCATGCATATGGAATCTTTTTCATTCGCAAAGAGCCTCAACCCTTTCCTTTGGGTTGAATGGTGTAATTGTCATGTTGTAGTTATCTAATCTTGCTATATTTTCATTGTATCACTTTTCACTCACTAATCTACAGGTGGCTGCCCCTAAAAGGGGCCATGCAAAATCAGCAAGCTCAATATATGCAAAATGCCGCAAAAAAAACTTGTAAACAATTCAAGGGTCCGCCCCATACACAGAAAACAAAAACTTATATTATTTAGATATTTACATATACATATTATCTAGCCGTGACATATATGTCACCTATCTATTTACTTGTTTTATGTATATAGTTTTAAATAGATTTCAAATTCAGTAACCAAGAGGCACGCTTGTGAAAGAAAGACGTGACCTCGCCATGTGGATGGCCTAGTATTTCATTTTATGCAATTTCAATTTTGTAGGATATTAAGAGTCAAAGCCAGGGAGTCTTCATCAGGAGGCCCTCTAAAGTTGTCTAGTTAGTACAAGTCAAGTGGTCTTTCGTTAGTACCACACGGTCAAGGAGTTGACTATCTTAGCTCGGATGGAATACTACTCTGCTTGGGTAAGCTCAATAAAAATCCTCTTTAGGGGGCTCCTGAGCCTCTTCCTTTTCATAGGTATCCTTCTTCCATCTAAGCAGATTTAAGAGCCCTAAAGAGCTAGTGACGAGAAGTGGCTAATCCCTGCTTCTCTGAACTGCATGGGGCACTCTTCAAACTAACCACCATGGTCTGCTATAACTACTCTTCTTATACTGGTTGGCAGAGTTCCAGGATGTGTTTTCCTGATCGGGATAACCTTCAAAACAATGTTGTGCCCAAGGCATGTGATAAAAACAAAAAATTGACCAATAAAATACTTTTAAGGCCAACCTTTCGTCAGTCCACCTTTTCACTCACAAACCAAAATTGAAGTTGTGAATACTGTCCCTTATATCATAGTTGTAAAAACTTGTAACAAGGCTATTCATCCACTTTTACAGCCCACTTTTGATTTTACAACCTTCCAGGATTACTTCCTGGGTCACCCCGGGGGGTATCAAGCCTTTCTGAGCTTGTTTCCCTCTCTTGAAAGCTTCAAACAACTTGTTCTTCACAATTTATAGCCATTTAAAAGTACTTGGCTGTAGATTTTAATCCATCTTTTCACCCTTGTTTCACACCCTTTTACTTAAGGCATTCATTGGTTAGTTACCCAGGACACTGGTTTATCCTAGGGACCCATTCTGGGACAGTTTCCAATGCTTTAAGAAAGTGAACAAATTGTTGTATTCTTTATTTAGTTCACTGTTCTAAAAATCAGCGAGCTCATTTTCGTTCCACTGCCCATAATTTTCACCCCCCAGGCCATTTTGGCCATTCAGGAAGCTAAGGAAGGATAACACCCAGGGTGGGTGGTCCCGAGAAAGACTTATTATAAGTCTTTCACCTTTCTTTTTCCCCTTCTTTACTGCCTCAAGTGAAGAACCACATGAGGTGCAGGTAGTCTCTATCTCACACTGAGCTATCAAAGAGGCTATAATTGGCTTCATAGCCGGATAGGTCGAATCTGTCCCAGCGGACATATTTTAATTATAACACCTGCCTTTTTCTGGCGACCATACTGGGGAGCTTGCAAACCTCTTTAGATTTGCTTGTATCCCAAGCTTGTACTAAACATTAGACCCAAATTCTTTGTGGTCCTTTTCCTACTTATTGAAAAACATTTGGCAAGGTATTTCAGTGACCCTTTGGAATTTTCTTTGGTACTTGTTATAGTTCAGTTTCCTTGCAATTTCTATTGCATCTGGGAGTTATAAATACCATCGAGTTTTCCTTTCCTTTTACCTTGTCAGTATTATATTTTACTTGGTCAAACTCATGTGAGAAGTTATAAGTCTGTCATACCTTACCTTCCACTTCGAGAAGAACAAAACACAAAGCTTCGTTTTTAGTTGGGTTATTTTACATTGTGTTAGAAAGAGTAGGATTTTTGGTGATACACCCCTTGTACTCAAAGTACTTACTTGGCCCCTTGCAATATGGTAGGGTGGAAGTATCCTAAGATTAGGAAAACAGTGTCCTTGAGGGTTACAAGAAGTCAAAATTTGCGAAAGAAAACAAGCAGTGAGACACATACACCTGGGAAACCAAGGAAACTTGTTACCTCTACAGTGCGAACTGAGTCACTGTCTTCCTCTTCTCCTATTCAAAGCCCCTTACTAAAGAAAACTTTAGTTAATCCAACAATAGTTACTAATCCTCAGGTTATTTCTCCCATTGTTTCAACAACTGTTGTTGTTCACCCCATAGTTGTCCCGATGGCAATGCCATGGAAACCCAACACTCCTTTGAGGTTGGCTAGACCTCTTCATGACATACCTACGGATGCCCCAAATAGGCTTCCCAAGTTTAGTGGCACTGGTACTTTGAGTGCTGAAGAACATATACAAAACTTCTATGATGCATTAGCGCTTATGGACATAACAATTCCCGATGTCATCGTTAGACTTTTTGTGAGAACCTTCGAGGGTGAAGCAGAGAGATGGTATCACTTGCTTCCTAATGATAGTATCGCATATTGGGACACTATGATCCAAGAATTCAAGAAACATTTCCAAGGGGCGGATGATGTGGCTTCCCTGCTCAGGGATTTCACAACCATCTCCATCCATGAGGGTCAACAAATACGAAATTTTAATCAACGCTTTACCTCGACCTTGAATAGGATCCCAACCACTTCCCAACCATCTAGGAACAATTTGTTCCATTATTACATGACCACTATGAATCTGAATGTAAAATATATATTAAAAGATAAATCAACACAAACTTTAGATGCGGCCAAGACTAGCACCCTAGAAATTGAAAGAAACATGGAAGAATCCGGTATGATTCCCTCACCTTTAGCACAACCCCGTTTTAACAGGAGACCTAGGAATGATGTACCTCAAAATGAGGGTCCTCGGTATGAAACTCCACCTACCCAAACTTCAAGGATTGAAGAAAGGGAAAGTTCGGAAACACTCAAGTTTTTAATGAACATGAACAACCAAATACTTTCTCTTAATTGAAAGGTGAATGACATGCAGTTTTCTATTGTTTCGAGGCCAAGATCTCCTTTTCCTCTTGTTCCTCCTCCTAGGAAACATTTTGTTGAAGTGAATTGGTGTCACTTTTTCCAAGACTTCCATGACCTTGAGTATTGTTACTCGTATACACGTCATGTGGAATTGTCTAAAAATGGAAAAGCACCTCTACCTCCAGTAAAAAACAAACTTGCTTCCACTTCCCAAAATGACCAAGTTAACATGGAAGACTCTATTCCCTATGATGACGATCTTCTTTCTTTCGGAAGATTTGTTGTAGAAACTAGGAGTCAGGCCCCTAAAACCACTCCGCAAGGGGTGGAAGAGGCCAAAAGCAACCCCATGGATAATGAAAAGGGAAAACTTCCCGCGAATGGTATATTACCTTCCCCTACAAGGAATAGGGTTCCCTAGACCCCAAACAAGGAAAAATTTCCTAGTAATCCACCGCCCTGTTTCCTAACACCGATGCCTTACAACGTCGTTGAATATATAGTGAAGGTTCCTGCCCACATGACGTTATTAGATGCTCTTAGAGCATCCGCTCAGTTTGAAAACCTTTCACGTGTTCTACAGTCACCCCTTACTCAACAAATGAAATAGAGACTTCCTCTTTCTAAAGAGTCCACTTCTCAACCTAGGGAAGCATACGATGTTATTGATTTAGACCCTGGGGTTCCTCCTTTCTATATCTCAGTTTTGATTATTGATTTTGTGCTCTATAACTGTGTTGCTGACAAAAGAGCGAGGAACAATGTCATGCCTTTGTGAGTCATGAGAAGACTAGGTCTTGAATGCACAAGCCCATGTAAAGACCTATTAGGTTTGGATTCTAGGACTGTAGAAACCATCGGTTACATTAAAGACTTATCTATTACTTGCGACCAAGCTCTAGAGGTGGGAATGCTCATAAACGTGATCATAGCATATATACCTAAAGCATATGGCATGCTTTTAGGGAGGGAGTGGTCCACCAAAATAAAAAATGGTCATCATTTCATGGAGGGGACCCACTTCGCCTTTCTTCAAAAGGGTGTTGAAGTAGTCATTAGGAGGGAACCAATGTACCGAGAGCAGGTTGTACCTACTTCCTATAATACGAAACATGTGTCTTTTCAATATAAATGTATGGGTACATATACTGTGCTATCTGAGGAAGATGCACATGTCCCTCCTTCTGAGTTGGAAGAATTGGTGTGGAGTATGGATTTTGATGGTGCTAAATCCAAGAATGGATCTGGGGCTGGGGTCCCTTTGTGTGATTCTAAGGGAAACATAATCCCTTTCTCTTTTCGGTTAGAATTCCCTAACACTAATAATATGGCTGAATATGAAGCCTTAGTTCAAGGCCTCCAAAAGGCCTTAGGCTTAGGAATACACCATTTATTAGTGAGTGGGGATTCTGAATTGGTTGTGAATCAAATTAGAGGTAAATATGAAGTTCACAACCCACGCCTCAAACAATACCACCGAAGGGCTAAGGAACTTATTGAGAATTTCTTATCTTTCCACATTCAAGCCGTGCCTAGGGCCATAATCCACATAGTTGATACTTTGGCCTTGGCTGGTTCTTGTTTCACCTCGGATTTCGTAAGGTCTATTGAAGATATAAAAGTCCAAATTTTACATAGACCTGCATTACTTGATAATATAGATTCTTGGCAAGTTTTTTATATTGATGAACAAATCTGTAGATTCCTTCAAAACAAGGAGAAATTCAAAGATTTACATATCAACCATGAGTTGGAAGAGGAAACAGGGAACATAATCCAATTGAAGACAAATAAGACCCCCCCTGGTTTATTAGTATTGGAATCCATGTTTGATTCCAATGATGCCACTACTTCTGTGCCTAGTATTGATAATGAATCTATTAGGAAGGTGCGAGAAGCCATACCTATTAACGTGGGAACTAAAAAAGATCCAAAACTGGTCTATATAGGTGCACAGTGTTCCCCTTCTGAGGTCACTCGATTCAAAAAACTCTTGATAGAGTTCAAGGATGTTTTCTCTTGGTCCTATCAAGACCTCAAGGTTTTCGATATGCAGTATATAGTCCATGCCATACCTGTAATCCATGATTCGAAACCTTATATATAGAGACAGAGAAAAAACAACCCTGCTTTGGAACAAACAATTAAAGCTGAATTGGACAAGATGGAAGCATCCAGGGTCATTTACCATGTCTATTACTCACAATGGGTATCTAATTTGGTTCCCATTAGGAAGAAAACTGGCGATATTTTTTTGTGTGTCGACTTTCGACATTTGAATAGAGTGTCCCTAAAAGATAACTACCCCGTCCCACCTATGGAAGAGATTCTCCAACAAGTCTTTAGGTCTCAAATGATGTCCCTTTTAGACGGTTTCTTAGGTTACAATTAAATAGCCCTCAATCCTTTTGATAGTCATAAAACCACTTCACCACTCGTTGGGGCACATATGCATATAACAATATGCCTTTTGGATTGATTAATGTTGGGAACACCTTTCAACGTGCCATGGTCATTACTTTCAGAGGATTATTGAGTAAGATCATTGTTGTTTATTTCGACAACCTCACGGTCTTTTCCAAAGAACGAAGTAGTCATTTTGATCACCTTAGATAGGTTCTCCTTAGATGTCCCAGGTTTGGCATATCTTTAAATCCTAAGAAGACCATTTTTGGTGTTATGGAGGGAAAAATTTTGGGTCACATCGTCTCTCAAGAAGGTGTCAAAGTTGATCCTGGGAGAGTGGTAGCAATAAAAAAACTACCCTTACCTACCAATAAAAAGGAAATGCAATCTTTCTTTGGAAAGATAAACTTCTTAAGATGCTTCATTCCTGATTTTTCTCAAGTAGTTAAACCTCTAAATCAGCTTATGAAGAAAGACATTCGGTTCAAATGGGACCCCCCTACCTGCCAGGCTTTTGAATCCATTAAGCAAGCCATTGATTTTTCCCCTCTATTAGTCAACCCTGATCCCTCTAAAGGATTTTTCATGTAGACTAATTCATCAGAGGAGGTAATTTATGCAATCTTGTTGCAAAATCATCACGAGGAAAATCTTAGGCCAATCGCCTTCATGAGCCAAAATTTGAAACCACACCAACTGAATTATTCTACACTAGAGAAACATGGTTATTCCTTGTATAAATCCTTGGAACAATTTCGACATTACATCCAAGGCCATAAAGTTCAAGTTTTTGTTCCTACCTCTCTCTTAGTCATTGCTTTGAATCAAACCGAATTGCATAGTAAGTGGTCCAAATAGATCATACGCATGCAAAAGTATGACTTGGAAATTAAGATGACAAAAAACATTAGGGGGACAAGCTGGCTGGATTTATAACTCGATCCCATACCTCGGTTATAGATGAACCACCTCGAGTAGATGACTTGATTGATTTCGAAGAACTGGTTAACAAAATTGAGTTAGCCTCACAACCATGGTACAAACCTATCTATATTTCTTGATCAATGGTGTGTGCCCACCGGACATGGATACTAAAGCCAAATGAACACTTCATTTACAAGTTGTCCGGTATGTTTTGCAAGGCCAAATCATTTACCAAAGAAACCTTGATGTGATTTTGTCACGATGCTTGACTCCTCATCAAGCCCAAATAGCACTTGAACAATGCCATTCTAGGGTTTGTGGAGGTCACTTTTCATCCAAAACCACTGCAGTGAAATTTCTACATGCAGGTTACTTTTGGCCTTCACTCCACAAAGACACCCATTTACTTGTTTGGAAATGCAAAGCTTTCCAACACTTCACTGGGAAGCAAAAGTTAGCTAACTTACCTCTTAGACCTATTGAAGTCCAAGTCCCTTTCGCAAGATGGGGCATGGACTTTATTGGACCGATTTCACCATCTTCTAGCGCTAGTCATGTATTCATCTTAATAGCCACAAACTACTTTACAAAGTGGGCTGAAGCAATCGTTCTTAGGAATGCTATGAGTCAACAGGTGGTAGAATTCATTGAACGTAACATTTTATCCTGTTTTGGAACCCCTGCCGAGATATTGACTAATAATTGATCAGCTTTCATGTCTGATGTCATGTTACACCTTGGTGTTACATATGGCATCCAACTTTTTCAATCTTCCACCTATTACCCCCAAGGTAATGGTTTGGCCAAATCAACGAATAAAAATCTAATTCAGATCCTTAAGAGGACAGTCAAGGATAACAAGTGTGATTGGTACACAAAGTTAAACTTTGCTTTATGGGTTGATCGTATAACTTCAAATACAATAATGGGTCAAAGTCCTTACACTCTAGTGTATGACACTCCTACTGTCCTGCTTGTTCACTTACAAATTCCATCCTTGAGGTTGGCTATTGTTGAGGTAGAATATGGTTTCCAACCATTACAATATCGTTTAGACACACTCCTCGAATTAGAAGAGGTAAGAAAGGATGCATTCCAACACCTCCAAAAGAAGCAAGACATTGTTAAATGTTCCTTCGATAAAAGAGCCAAAATGGTAAAT
>SNQJ01S0066116.1:138820-149092 GCA_010110895.2 Picea sitchensis
TTTGCGTTGCCTCCTACCTCGTGAACTTATGTTAATGGCATGCTTCCTGAGTCTCATCATTTGTTGTGCTATTGTCCAAGGGAATTTTTTCCAAGCACGAGTTGGCCCCTCTGTAGTTTGTCTCTTTCCCTCATTCCCAACCATTCCAAAAGTCCAATCAAGTCTTTGTTCGAAATCAATAAAGCTTTCAATATGATGATCAAGATTCTCTAGTCGATGACCGACGAGTCATCGAAGACCTCTGGGTAGTTAAGTTGTACACTCATATTACACTCCTACCTAAGTTTTGAAGATTTTAAAGTTGTTGCTCGAGCTCTGAAGACCTCATCTCCAACCATCAGGCCTTATCATCTTCTAGAAGATGGATACTATACATGTATATCTTTTTTATTTTGAGATGTAGATCCGTTGTGTATTGCTTGCAGATACACTTTATATGGTTATATGACATGTATCTACAGTGTATTCCATTGGTATCCATGATTTTATTTCATCCCGAGCATGGGTAGGCTCGCCTGGATGAGACAATTGTTATTTTGTAGATGGCACCTCCCGATTTCTGGTCCTTGGGCTCACTTGTTTGGAACGTTGGTGAAGATTGATAATGTATTTTGTCCATCAGATGCTCTTCTGACCTCACACATTAGGGGGAATCTGTTATAACCCTAAATTTAACCAGATATACTTACCTGGCATCAGGCCATCTTAGACTCCTTCCTTTCCCAAACACTACTGAAAAACTCTTCTTAAAAATCCTCTTTATAAAGTCCCATGTGCCCTGCTCCATTGCTGCACGCGTGTACATGCTAGTTGCTCCAATACAGCCTACGTGTACCTACAAAACCGTGGAAAAAGGAAAGTTTTTGACGGAACACACAACTTTGGGCAAGTTAACTAAACCTTTCAGCCATGCATGGTCGGTCATTCGATCAAATACCTAGCTCCTTCTAGCCTATAAAAGAAGGGGTAAGGGTCCCATTTGAAAGGTGGAAAAATCATAGTAAAGAGACTATACCCAATTGAGCATTCCCCTTGTACCAACCTTTATCCATACTAGTGCAAAGAGAAGTATAGAGAAAAGAAGTTGGAGGACAATTGAAGAGGAGCCCATGACCAGGTTTGTGGAGCAGTGGTCGGCTTCATCATTGTAAATTGCTTTAGTGAAGTTAATAATAAAAAAGTACTTTTCTCGTCCCACCATATGAGGTTTTCATTGTTTATTGTGTACATGTTGATTAAATCTCTAACCCATTAATCTGTAGATCAAATGCATGTGGATTTATTTGTTTGTCTTTTGTGAATGCAGGTCAGCCTTGGGAGGAGAGTTGCAGTCAAAGAGTGACCAAGTGTGAACAGGGATCGATATCAAATGCTAAAAATAAGGTATGTTCACTTGATCTTCTTAACTACGTATTTTCTTAAGAATAATGGGGATTAGGTCCGCGATGACGGTAAAAAGTAGGAATCTTTAGGTCTTTTCTGCATGCATGATAAAACCCTAAGTGCTAGTCCATAGAGGGATTTCCCACTCACAACAAATGGCACCTTGGAGTTGATTTTAAAACTCTCAAGTGTATGTACAACATTTCTCATGGTACAAATGCAATGCATAGTTTCTTATATTGCATGAAGAAAAACAAAAATATCAAAGTTGGAATGGTGGTATTTTGAGTTGTCATCAAAACCTTCCTCCCAACCATGAACAACTTGATCCAAATCTAGATGCAGTGCTTCCTATACAATTGATTAGGGTGCACATGTGCAATTTGCATGCATTTGTGAGAATTGTTGATAAGATGGTGTATTTATCTATTTCGTTTGCATGGAACAAAACCCCACATGATGAAAGTAAAAAGTCAATTGAGGCAATTGAACATGTTCTATAAAAAACAGGTTTGCATGGTGGACATGTTAAAATTGAAAAAGATATTAAGAGGTCAGGTACACGAGGAAATCTTCCAGCAAAGCCATCAATGTCAGGTGTCAAGGCACGACGTTTTCTTGAAAACAAATGTGGACATGGATGTTGGGGATTGTATCAAGAATTAATTGATGCAAAAGATGATTGCACTAGTGAAGGGCGTGAATCAACTAGAAAGAAAAAATTTGCTTAGAGGTCACTTTCATTTTTTTTTCTACTGATGGATAAGGAAAAATTTGTTAGTCTCCAATTTTGACTATATTTCTTTCTACACCTTGTTAGATATACCCCCATTTTCATATCTAGTATCAATTCCTTCTGGTCTTACCATGACACATTTGACATCCTTTTACCACTAAATGGGGCTATTCAAGGTATTCCTATGATTCAAGTTATTTTTAATGTATTTTGATATTTTAAACTAATATTGATACTAACATGACATGAGTTAGGTACTTGTTCCCTTGAAATAGACTTATCAGTACCAGGTACCTGCTCACACTTAGTGGAGATGCCAAAGACTTGCACGACATGGCCAGATTGGATTGACAGTCTGATTCATATGATTGATTGAGTCATAACTCAATATGATGACTCAAAGTGAGATTGTAAAACTATTTTATTATAATGCTTTATGATCCACGCTTCTTGACACTGCATGTCATGAAGCTGTGAAATTAGTTTTAACTGACTTAGAGTCATTTTCAGATCTAAGATTCACTTAGATTAATGCACCTATGGTCAAGACTATTTTGGGAGAATCTATATAAACTGAGATCGCTCTCAAGAAACGTTGGTTACAATATGCTATGTGATACGATTTGTGATAATACAATTTGCTATGCGTTATGTTATTCACTGTTAAAATGATTTGAGTTTGTTTATGAATTATGGAGCGTGAAGTATGAAACAATTTTTGCATGGAATAATTTGAGTGGCCCTGGTTTCATTTTAGGGCGATTGCACCTCTTGGTTGGGCCCACCAACAGGTTCAATTCGCTATCTCTTTTCCACAATATAGTTAGTTTATTTTTAGTTCTAGAATCTGCATGTGAGTTAGTTTTTGAACTTGAAGTTACTCTGTTAAATTATAGCTTCGCCAGTTTTCAATTAGATCATTTTCATTTTGATATTGTCTTCTAGATCGTTGAATGTTGAATGAGTTATTTGTCATTGTAGAATTTGAGGAATGAACCAAGTTCTTAATCTAGATTTGCTATGTTTTCCAATTTCTAGTTTGATCATGATTTAAAGATAATTTGAGTTTAGACTTACTCTGTTTTGTTAGGATATCTAGCTTATAGTCTAATTAAAGGAAGCTTCCAGTACTTGTAGCGTAAAATAGGACATTTATTAGTTTCACCTGTCTTAGATTTAGAACTGCTTGATACTTAGATTAAAAAGTTTTTAAAATGATCTCTCTTTTATGGTTTAGATAGACATTTTTGGCGATTAGATGTTTAAGATAATGGTAGATAGTATTGGGTGATTTCGTTAGATTAGGAATAGAAATACCTTTTCTTAACTTAGAACTGTTTCCATTTGATGAATTAGACAAGATATGATTAGTTTTAAGATAATCATTAGGGTTGAGTTTCTAAGAGTAAGTTTGTGTTTTCTTCTCAGAATAACCTTTAGGTAGGAATTATAATCTTACCAGCACATATAGTGTAGCAACTCTAAGTTCACTTACCCTGGTTTGACAATTTAGTGTTTTCAGGTAATTAAAAATCTTTAATACAACAACCTGACAAAATTCATGGAAGGTGATGCAAAAACCTTTCAAGAAGCTATTGCAGACTTTATAAGAGCAATGATAGAAGCCTAGGGAGGCAACCATATGACAGATTATATGGTATGCATATTAATTTTCATCCCACTAGTACTTTCCTTTGTACATTTCTTTACTATACATAATTTATTGTAAATTAAATTCATTTCGTACATTTGTCTGGTATTCTAAGATAGATTGATGCCAATGTTTGTAGCATAGATTATTTGCACATGGACCATGGTTTGCAAGAAAATATGAAAGCTTGGCCATTTGGGGTACACAGGGTATGGAGAAATCACATAAGCAATCTCGTACCATTTACCATAGATGCACACAGAAAGGAAGGGGTTCCAATCATTTAGATGTTCTTGTGCAAATGGGTCAAGCATTTTATAGGCGTAAAATAGATGGATTTAAGAAGAAAAACCACCTTCCAGAAACAATTGAGCTTAGTATAGTGATAAGAACAACAGAGAAAAATAGAAAACATAAGATATCTGATGTTTCTGAAGGTGGAGTTGGGACAAGTGCTAGGTATGCAATCTATATGTTAACTTTTCTACCCTCTTAATTTAATAATTTTATTTTTTTTAAGTCTCATTATCATATTTATTTTTGTAGATGTGACCCTCTATCAATGGGACCTTCCACAAGACATTCAAGTTTCCTATAAGTGTACTCTCTTCCAAATAATTTTGTAAGTTGTTAAGTTTATCAACTTTATGAAGCTTATATTTTGTGTTTCAAATAATTACTTAAGGCAAGATAGAAAAATATTCTTTTTGGTATCAAAACTAACCAAACTCTTGTACATGTCAGCAAGTAAAACATGGACATTTGAACCCCAGAAGTCCAGAAATCCATCTTCCATATGCATCAGGATTCATTACGTCCAAAAATCCATCTTTTCCCATACCTTAATTGGTTGTAAATCCATCAAATCTTCAGAGACATGGACCTACGTTCAGTTGTTTTGGTTTTTGTAGTTCTAATGTTGCACTTTATGGCTATATTCAATTATGATATTTCATGGCCATATTGTAGTGTTTATTAGGTTGTGACCTACATGTCATTTTGTAAGCATAGATACTTGTATTACTGGAATAAAATTGAATTTTCTTCCCTTCATAGAGAAGCAATTCTAATTTTGTTATTAGAAAATGAACACTGTCTATCTTTTGTAACTCCATTGTAACAAAAGTAAAATTGTATAATTCAGTCACATCTAGAATTGTATTGGGTTCAATTATTTTGGCTTTGTTGTCTCATTTTTTGTTTTGTTTTCAAAATTAATAATTTAAGTCACATTACATTTTAATATGCTTCCACACATATCAATGTGATTGGGCAATGTGACTTGTTAAGAAAGTACCAGTGATGGTAACTACTTGGTTTATTTGTATATCTTATTCAGTATACCCATCTCCATCAAAATTTGAAGGAATCCAACAATGACCATGAAAAAAACATATAAAAGTCCTACAATTAAATCCAACAAAGAGAAGAAGGGACAATACATGCCAAAACGCAAAGCAAAATGCTAGAGGTCAAATATGGTACCTGAAAAGGATGATTTTTTTGGCACATTTTAATTCATAGAAATTCAGCATTTACCTGTCTGGCCCTTGTAGTCATGAGTAGGAAAAAACAACGTGTCCTTTGGCAATGTGAAAATATGACATAGGAATAAATATCATGTTATGGGCAACAAAAGATACAGTTAAGAGGTTATACTACAGACCAAAGAATTGAACATTCAATAAAAAAACAATAAGAGAAATTTGACATTCAACATTCAATATCCCATTAGTAGGTTTTTATACTTCCCCATCATTGAAAATATTTAATCTTATATACAAATTGATCCAAAGGTAGCATTAAAATGATTTGTTATAATCAGTTAATACTACTATACACACAATTATGGTTGAAATTCGATCAAGTGAACCCTACAAAGACCACATCGAAATCAAGCTATGTCAATTATAGCCTACACGTAAATGATAAGTTCTTTTTCATTTGCAATCAACATATCCCCCAACAATTATCATTGGCTATTCCTTATATCATCCAAATGAACATAACATGTAGGAGCAATCAAGTGGCTAACCCCATGATCAAGTAGTACATTAATTTAATTTAAAACTACGTCAATACAATACAAAAATTCCCATGATGGGCACACTATCAAAACTTCATGTCATTTCGTCATATATCAATGTCAATATTGGATTCAATTTTGGCTTCTAATTGAAGTTGCACAGCTTTGAATTCATAACAATTGGCAGATAACTATATAATCATGACAATATATACAAAATCATATAAGTCGATCATAAAGTATCACACAAAACATAAAAAAAACAATAAAATATGTTAGCTACAGGGAAAGAACATCCCCTTCAACATACTCCTATGCTACCAAAACATAGACCCCCTAGATTCCTTACTACACAACCTTTTTGGTACATAAACTAGTATGAAACCCTTAGGGAATGATCTCAATATGTTTCCCGGCTGCTAAGTAACTTGGTTTGTGTTCATGTTCAAATTCATGGAACAATGAAGTTCAAAAAAAGTTCATCTCTGCAAAGAAATACGATCAAATTTACCATTAAGTTCGATATAAATAATTAATCGAATTCCATTATAACTTCATATATTAACATCAAATTTGACCCAAAAATATGTCAAATTAAAAGTCAAGATGAATACATACATGCATACATAAATACATTGTTTTGTTTTTACATTTTTGAAGTTAAACAAAAAAATGAAAAGGGAACATTAAGGGTGGGAAAGTGTCCAGGTATGAGCCAACACAGATCAGAGAATCAATGTCTGAAACAAAAAAGAACTATGTTGTCATATTTCTCAGAAACACAACATCAATCAAAAACACAGTGCCAACTGTTATAAGAAAAATTTGTCTGTTGGGATAGACCTGACTTATCTGGATGTGAAGCTGGTTACAACCTCTTTTCTATTTCAACACGAAACATAGACTACCCACACCTCAGGTGGTCCTTCTCCTGAGGCGATAAAGAAGGGGAAAAATACAAGTGAAAGACTTACAAGAAGTCTTTCTCAGGACCACCCACCTTGGCTGTTATCCTTCCTTAGCTTCTTGGATGGCCAAAATGACCTAGGGGGTGAAAATTATGGGCAGTGGAATGAAAATGAGCTTACTAATTTTTAGGACAGCCAACTAAATAAAGTAGACAACAAGTTGTTCACTTGCTTAAAGCATTGGAAACTGTCCTAGAATGGGTCCCTGGGATAAACCAGTGTCTTGGGTAATTAACCAATGAATGCCTTGAGTAAAAGGGTGTGAAACAAGGGTGAAAAGAGGGATTAAAATCTACATCCAAGTACTTTTAAATGGCTATAAATTGTGAACAACAAGATGTTCAAATCTTTCAAGACATGGAAACAAGCTCAGAAAGGCTTGATACCCCTCGGGGTGACCTGGGAAGTCATCCCGCAAGGTTGTAAAATAAGAAAAAGGGATGTAAAAGTGGATGAACAAACTTGTTACAAGATGTTATAGCTATGATATAAGAGAAAGTATTCACAACTTCAATTTTGGTTCATGAGTGAAAAGGTGGACTGACGAAAGGTTGACTTTAAAAGTATTTTATTGGTCATTTTTTTGTTTTTATCACATGCCTTGGCCACCACACTATTTTGAAGGTTATCCCGATCAGGAAAACACATCCTAGAACTGTGCCAACCAATATAAGAAGAGTAGTCCTAGCATACCACGTTGGCTAGGTTGAAGAGTGCCCCATGCAGTTCAGAGAAGCAAGGATTAGCCACTTCTCATCATTAGCGCTTTCGGTCTCTTAAAGTTGCTTGGATGGAAGAAGGATACTTGAGAAAAGGAAGAGGCTCAAGACCCCCCTAAAGAGGGTTTTTGTTGAGCTTACCCAAGCAGAGTAGTATTCCAACCGAGCTAATCTAATCAACTCCTTGACCGTGTGGTACTAAGGAAAGACCACTTGACTTCTACTAACTAGACAACTTCCGAGGGGCTCCTGATGAAGACTCCCTGGCTTTGACTTTTAATATCCTACGAAATTGAAATTTCATAAAATGAAATACCAAGCCATCTACATGGCGAGGTCACTTCTTGCTTTCACAAGCATGCCTCCTGGTTACTGAATTTGAAATCTATTTAAAACTATATACAGAAAACAAGTAAATAGATAGGTGACATATATCTCACGGCTAGATAATATGTATATGTAAATATCTAAATAATATATTTTTTTGTTTTCTGTGTATGGGGCGGACCCCTGAATTGTTTTCAAGTTTTTTTTGTTGCATTTTTCATATATTTAGCTTGTTGATATTGCATGGCCACTTTTAGTGGCAACCACCTGTAGATTAGTGAGCGAAAAGTGATACAATGAAAATATAGTAAGATTAGATCATTACAACATGACAATTACACCATTCAACCCAAAGGAATGGGTTGAGGCTCTTTGCGAACGACAAAGCTTCCATATGCATGAAAGCCCCAACTAACTCCTTGTATGGGGATTGGAAATTTAGTGTTTGAAATATAAAAGGTGTGATGGTTATCTACACAAGTATTAATCAGATTTTTTACATGAATTCACAAGTGAACCATTCAAAATACCTACAAAAATTAAACAGATAAACATTGGTATGTGTATCAAAAATTTTTGGAGTGAGTGGAAGTGACAATTAAAGTGAATATGAGAGTGATTGGGTAAATTTACCGATCGAAATGTGTGTTTTTCTTCGCTGTCCTGCTAGCCTATTTGCCTCAAACAGGTCTCTAGGTGGTCCCCAACCACTTAAGAGAAGTAGAGTGGGTGACCAACTGTATCCTTGCAGGCAAACAACGGAATTTTCATATTTATGCATGGAAAAACTGAAATAAACATAACAGAAATTGACACATAAGAAGTATATAACAGCCAACTAAGATGACTGCCCCGTGGGAGTAAATTGACCAAAATGATCGATTTTCCTATTTGGGATAGCAAGGTTAATGGTAAGAAAACATAACAGAAATATACATGAATGAAAAGATAAAGAAAACAAGTATGGGAAGCCAGCTAAGAGGTCTATTTAAGGGTTCTCCTAAGGGGCCCTAGGACTCCCAACCACTAGCTAAGGCTGAAAGCAATTAAATACATCAGAAAATCTGCACTAAAACACATTAAACAAATTAAACCAAGTTGTTAGAATATGAAAGTAAGCAAGTTAAAACCAAGGAAGCAACAACAAACACCTAGCTAACTAATCCCTAATGGAGATAGCTAACATAACAAGAATTCACCCCTACCCCTCAACCCTTAACCAACAAGTGAAACATCCAACAACTAAAATTCAACAAGTATCACACACACAAAGAGTCTTATAAATTTCAGCAGAGCTTGGTTACTATATTCATCCTCCTATTTACAATGACAACCCTCTTATTTATAAAGGAGAGGTGAAGGCTTAGGGTTAGGTCACAAGACACTTGTCACTTTTGGAAAAGTGACAAGCGGACCAACCCTAAATTACTTTTATCTTTTTACAAAAAGTAACCTCATCCTAAAAGCATCTTATCCAAAAAGAATCTTATCCAAAAAGGGGATCAAATCAGATTTGACTTGACCCTTCAATTACATAGTAATACATGCCAAAAGTAAATCATGTGAGAGTTCATATTACAAAATGTCATTTTTCATAAAATGAGAAAGCTTGATATGCCACATCACCATTTTCCTTGGGATTTGTGCCATCGCAAAGGATCTTTCATTGTTGTCAGGTTTTGTAGGTATAGGTGAGGTGGTTTGGGACAATCCTCGGCCATCCATGGTTGTCGGATTCACCAGAATGAAGCCCTAAGGTGTGGGGAATTTGTCAAGCTGCTTAGGAGGGAAAGGGGCCTTTGGGATTTGGTCATTGTAAGTAAGGAAATGCCTATTGTTCAGGCACTTTTGAGACCTGATTATACCCCCCCTTTGCTGCCTATAAGTTCCTTTGTGATCTGGTCGAAGCATGGCTTTGATTTGGGCTTGTTTTGGTGAAGGGACCCCTTGGACCTGAAGCTTGGAGAGGAACTTTCCCTATACCAAATAGCCACACAAATTTTCTTTATTGTTCCCATGCTATAGTTCTATTCGCTATCTATCCTCTTCCTTCCGTTTGGCGAAAATCCGACTCCGGATGAGTAAGATATGGCCCCGGGAAGGTATGCGGATGGAGTCAGCCAGGAAACTGATCAAGGAAATAATTGGAATTTGGGACACAATTCTAGGCTGGACATTAGAATTAAAAGGTTTTCACAAGCCTACATACCTGTAGTTGAAATGGGTTTTTCTCATCTGGCCCAATTTGGCCTCGGACACCCCCAATTAAGCCTCTTTCTGGTGCATGCTTGTTTGGCCAAGAGTGGGTTCTTGTTGCCCTGGGACATGTCACTGAAACTATGGGATGAATTTTATGAGGTGAATGTCATGGATGTATTCTAGACTTCACCACGGTTGTTTCGACTCTTCACAAGAGAAAATCCGCCTCTGTATGGCGAAGTTATAGAATTAAAAAGTCCAGT
>SNQJ01S0066117.1:24843-40228 GCA_010110895.2 Picea sitchensis
CCAAGATTTTACAAGATTTTATAATTCAGTGAAAGATTTGCCAAGTTTTTACAAGATTTTATAATTCAGTGAAAGATTCGCCAAGATTTTACAAGATTATATAATTGATTAAAAGATTCGCCAAAAAACTATATATACATATTATATTATTGATAAAATAGCCTTCAATTTTTCCTATGTATCACGGGGATTCGCCCAATTATTATACATATAAATTTAGGGGGGGTTCTTAAAATCACCCCTGGTTGGCCCATGGTTATAGCTCGTGGCCACATTGGAGAAGGAGTCTAGCACGAGAGCTATTACTCACGAATTGGTGTTTCCAAAGCCCTAGAGAGTAACTCGAACCTGCAGGTAACATCAAAGGGACTTATGTGTTTTAATTGTTCAGGGTCTGTTGACAGCCCGAAGAGCCAATTCAACTTAGGAATTTGAATATCCAAGACTAGGAGGTTGCAGAATCTCGAGGAGAGAAGGGGGGTTTTCACCACATCGAGTATATGTTGTATGTGTGTTGGTAGTCGTATGACATCGAGTATATTATGGATGTGTGTTGGTCATAGTAGAAGACATATTATTTGGAGGGTCACTGTATATAGTTGTGCACAAGATAAATTGATCTCCTATAGGAGATGATTTTTTTTGTTCTTTTTTCTTATTTCGGGAAGGTCACATGTAATAGATCTGAGAAGGATCCATAATGATGGTCATAGGAAGAATACATGGAGGGAAATACCTTCCAACATGATATCAAGGAGATAAATTTCCAGACATAATGCTAAGAGACAAGAAGTCTCTAGGATCAATGTACCTCCCAAGATGGGACCATGCCATATAGTAGAGATAGTTCCAATGATCATGGATAAAGTGATTCAAGGCCGAATGTAGAATAACTATGGTAGATCTAGTGGAGGAGGAAAACACATTATGAGACTCAGAGGAAGCAGGTGTAGCATTCCAAGTACATGATTCAAGCCATGAGATGTCGAGGAAGCAGGCATGGCAACAGTTCCAGAGTATGTAGAGGCACTCCCAGAGAGGGAGGCAGTACTACATCCAGAGGTAGTAGAGATTGAGTTACCTCTAGAGAAGGAGGAAGAGATACATTCAGTGTCATAGGGAGTAGAGATAGAGGAGGAGTCACCTCTAGCTCCAAAGGGAGTGTTGATTTTTTTCATCTTCCTGAGACATGGTTTCATGAGGGAACCTCAATATATCAAGTATGGTCTAAGATGACTTAGCATGATCAAGATTTACCTACGTTTATATGGGAAAATGCATCCATGACTGCAGTTTATGTTCAGAACATAAGTCCTCATAAGACTTTGAGGAAAATGACGCCTGAGAAGGCCTTCACCAAAGTGAAGCTTAAGGTTGGACACTTCAGGATATTTGGATGTCCAATATACATTCATGTACCCAAGGAGAAAAGGATCAAGCTAGACCCTTTAGGAAGAAAGGGTACAATGAGTCTTTGAAGGCATACCAGATCTACATCCCTGGTCAGAGACAGGTTGCGGTGAGCAGAGATGTTACCTTTGAGGAGGATATATCCTTTAGGAGATCTAGAGGATGTCACATGGAAATTGATCCAATTGATTTTGTTGATCCTATAGATCTAGTTGATGTTCCCATATATATTGTAGTAGGTCAGAAGAGAACTACATGGGCTTGTGAGACTCTGTAGGAGGAAAAAGGATATGCAACTTCTCATGGTACCTTTCGAGTGAGCAAGATAACTCAAATATATTTATGCTATGCCATAGCTATGAGCCACATCATTTATTTTGAGCCTTCCTATGATGAGGAGGAAACTATTCATCCAGTATGGAGAGATGTCATGATGGAGGAGTATCAATACATCATGAAGAATGATGTGTGGGATATTGTTATGAGACCTGAGGGGAAGTCTGTAGTGACTTCCAAATGGATCTACAAGATCAAACACATAGTTGATAGGAGCATCCAAAGGCACAAAACGAGATTTGTTTCTAGAGTATTATCTCAAGTGGAGGGAATAGATTATGAGGAGACATTTTCTCCTATTGCTCGATACACTTCTATCCGGATGATTATTTCCCCTGCAACATCCATGGGTTATAGAGTACATCATATGGATGTAAAGACAACCTTTCTCAATGGAGACATTGAGGAAGAAGTATACATCAAGCAACCATATGGTTTCGTCATACATGAGAAGGAGTCTCATGTGTGTAGGTTGAAGATCGCCTTGTATGGACTCAAGAAACCACCTCGAGCTTGGTATGCAAGGATTGATGGACACCTGATGATTTTTGGGCTTCAACAAAAGTGTTTTTGATCCCACCCTGTACTACAAGACTGTTAATGGTGAGTCCTTGATTTTGGTCCTCTACGTTGATGATTTATTCCTCACCAATACAGAGAGAATTATTGTTGAATGTAAGTATGTGTTGGCCTCTAAGTTTGAGATGAAGGAAATTGGTATGATGCACTAATTCTTGGGACTAGAGGTGTGGCATAGAACTGATGATATCCTCCTGAGCCAGGGGAAGTACACAGTTGAGATATTGAATAATTTTGGGATGTTGAACTTGAATCTTGTGGCTACACCAATGGTGACGAATATGAAGAAACTAAGTGTGTATTTTTTTTATTCTGACGAAATTGATCCAACTTTGTACATACAAATGATTGGATTATTGATGTATCTGGTTAAAACTAGACCAAATATTTTCTATGCAGTGAGTGCACTTAGCTGGTTTATGAGTCAGTCGAGATAGACACAGTAGATTGTTGTGAAGCATGTGTTGAGATACTTCGAGGCACAGTTGGACATGGTATGAGATATACTTCCAGTATTGATATGATATGGAAAGAATATATTGACTCTGATTGGGCATGGAGTGTAGTGGACAGAAAGAGAACCTTCAGGTGTTGCTTCAGTTTGGGATCGTCCATGGTTTCCTAGTGTAAAAGGAAACAAACTTATGCGGATTTGAGAATATCAGAAGCAGAGTACATTTCATTAAGTATGTTAGTCTGTGAAGTATTGTGGCTTCGCAAGGTTCTTGCAGATTTATCCAAACATGTGTTGGATTCCACCATTATTCATCATGGTAACCAAAGTTGTGTGAAGATCTCAGAGAATCTAGTGTTTCATGACAAATCGAACCACATTGAGATCAAGTACCATTACATCCAAGACATGGTGCAGAGGAAGGAAGTATCAATGTTGTACCTTCCTACAGATGATCAGGTTGTTGATGTTCTTACCAAATCGGGACGAAGTTCAAGTACTTTTGTGACAAACTTGGTGTGGAAGAGAATGCCTCCCTCACTGAGAGGGAGTGTTGATGTTTTCATCTTCCTAAGACATTATCCATATCGTACTCCTATGTGGCTGAGTTGAGTTGATCTGTGATGACAATTATATGAGAAGGGATAAGTGGGACACTTGTCTGGGAAGGGATAAGTGTGTTTGGGCTTATAGCCCAAATTCCCTTGTGGAGAGAACATGAGTACATGTACCATGTGGAGAGAACATGAGGACATGTCAAGGGAGTTGACCCTTGACATCACACACTATGGGAGTTGACCCTAGTGTTTCTAGAGGGTGTAGCCTCTAGAAATCCACATGGGAGTGCCATTTGTGACAAACATTCTCCAGATCGTACTCTTCTGTGAATTGAGTTGAGTTGATCTATTAGGAAACTTATTCAAGAACGGATAAGTTCATTTTGGCTTATATCCCAATGTACCATGTGGAGAGAACATGAGTACATGTCAAGGGAGTTGACCCTTGACGTCACACACTATGGGATTTGACCTTAGTGTTTCTAGAGGGTGTAGCCTCTAGAAGTCCACATGGGAGTTCCATGTGTGACAAACCTTTTGCTACTATGGTGGTTGTGTACCACTAGCAGAGACTGTGTGTCTTTGGACAATAGTTGTGTACAACTATGGAAAGATACCTCCCTAGCTAAGATAAAGTGTTGATGATTCAACATCGAGCGTAACTTCTCCTAGATTGGACTGCATACCAAGGGATATAGGATACATTTATCATAAAGGTGCACTTGTGGTAAATGGGCTCAGACGTAGTCCTTCCTTGACCATGGCAAGGAATAATATGGACTCGAGGTGCTTGAAGTGCTTTCCACGTGTCAGTTAGCATTAAGCTAACATTCACTCACATGTGTGTACTTGTGGTGAAAGATCTTGGTGTGGACATTTTCCTAGTCATGGTGATTTGACAAGGAATGATAAAGACTCAAGATGCTATATGTTATTACATGCAGACCCAGAGTGAGCCTCATCTCAGAGAGATTCAATTGTCTCAAAAGGGAGAGTCGCAGAAAGAGTTTCTCCTCAGTTCAAGTGGGAGAGAGACATCTCCCAAGACTTACATACAAGTGTCATGAGTCTAGGGTGAAGTTTGTATACTTCAGAGACAAGCTTGGCATGATGCTGAAAGTTTCCCTCATTGAGAGGGAGTGTTGATGTTTGGAAAACATTGGGAAGAAATTTTGCTAGAACAATAATTAATAATATAATTATTGATTATTAAATATCATATATAATAATCAAATGATAATAATAAATAGTTATTGATTATTCAAGGGATGCATCCTTTCATGGATGGTCCCCATATGTTCCCTATATATGGAACACTCATCATTGTAATAATATATCAATTATATCTCATATGAAAAAAAACAACAAAATGTTGACGCTTGAATCCGTTAGGAACAAAACGACAACCTCATGGGGATAAAAAAGCCCCCACATTTTTATAGAGGTGGTACTCGTCTTTGCTTCAAAATTTTCTTGGAATTATAGATTTTCAAAATAATATAGGACTTTGAGAAAGTATGTCGTGAAATTTAAAGAAATATAAAAATTGCAGTGAAATAAAAAGTTTTTTTTAAAGAGAGTTCTTGATAGATGACTAGGAACCTCACACATCACATATTTAAAAAATATAAGAAAAATTTCCTCACATCCATCATAGTTAAACTAAAGATTTTTGATGACATAAAATAAAATAAAACGATATGCATGCATAAGATAAATTTAATAAAGTAAACACATGTGGAGCTCAAATAAATAAAATGATAGGTCAATCTCAAACATTTTATACTCAAAACTCAAAGTTATAAAATACAGTCAAAACTGATCTTGAAATAGCTCTCTTCGGATTTTTGAAAAAATATAGAGTTTGTTAAGAAGCATTGAAATTTAAATGTGTTTTTCCTTAGGACTGAGTTTGGGGCTCCTGCATACCATAAAGAAAATATAAACAATAAGTAAGTTGTGAAAAGAAGATGGTGGGAGATGGCAAAGTAGCAAGACCTAGAAAGAAGACATGAAGAATTTATCAAATTTTGGTTAAACCTTTCTAGTCAAAGAAGAGAAGTAACTAGATGAAAGACTAATAAAGAAAGCAAGATGTAATCCACATAAACTTACTATGATGGTCTCTCTCTCTCATTCACTTGCTTGATGTTGTCCTTTTATTTTCATCATTGACGAATATAGGAACCGTCTCAACTACTGCTTCTTGGACTTCTTTGGTTAATTTATCAATTTCCTTTTTAAATCAATCTTCAATGTAGTTGTTCATTGGTGACACATTTATTTCATCCCTGATTTTAATATTGAATAATTCGTCTTCCAAGTCTCTTAAGTCATGATAAATTTCATGTATTTCCTCCTCGATATATTGATTCTTCATGGAATAATCAACCAACCAATTGTTTATCTCTTCTTCATTATATTCAACTATGCCATAAAATTTTCTAGTTGATAACCCCTTTAATATCTCAACTTCTTCAAAAAATTGGTGCTTTGTCATAAACATCGAATTGAGAATTAACTTAGGATCTTGTACTTCATCAGTGCTTCCTTCCAAATCTATCTCCATGAGTCTTTTGAACAATTCTTCTCTTTTTTCTATGGCTTCATTGTATGCTTGGATAATGTTATTCAAATCTTGTTATTTTCCTTCCAACAAGCATTCAGTTGCTTAATTCGACTTGGAGAAGGCAAATCCTCTTCTCTTCTTTACAATTCTATCATGTTTGAGACTTTTATTCCAAATGGCAAGACATCATCAACGTAGAAACCTTTTTCATTAATTAAATCAACTTGCAGATACTCATGAAAATCATGTGCCCTTGAGACGAAAGAAACAATATTTTTTATACCTCCCATGCTTTTGTTATCAGTGACATTCCCTTTTTAATGTTTTTCTCTACATAAATTTGGACTGCTGTGAGTAAACTAGAATATTCTTTTAACTTAATAGCGGGTGTAGTTGGTTTAACCATTGATAAAGGACTTGCCAGGATTGGAGGAGGCATTAAGACATTTTCCGATTCTCTGATCCTTTCTTTTAACTTAGCATTTTCATCTTCCAAACCATCAATAGAATCGCCAAGAGCACCCCCGGTTTCCCTGTGGATTTTGGAAATTTAGGATGGCCACATGTCCTTCAGGTCGACCTCTGAGCCAAAATTTCCCTTTTTATTCTGTTGGTCACTTCTTTCTACAATCAACTTTTAGACTCCTTATCAAAAACAACACTTTGAAAAGTGAAGGACTCTTCTTCACTAAAGGTCTCATTTACAACAACTTCCAATAAAGAATTTTGTTGAGCCATATTTTTTGGTTGTTCCATTGCATGAAATATTTTCTCAATATATACTCCTAGATCCATGTCCTTCAGAGAAAATATTTGGATGTCATTTTCTATAATATTATCCTCTTCCTCTTGCACTAAATTCTTCCTTTTCTTTATCACAAGGAGCTTATGTGAACTCTTGATTTTCTCAGGGGGAGGATTCTTCTCTCCCGCTCCACTTGAATTACTATTGACAACCTTTCTAACTGGGTGAGTTGTTGGAGCATTACACTGGGATGTGGTATTCTTGGGAGTAACAACTGGAGACTGGGCACTTCTTTCACTGGGACCTTTTCCCTTTTTCTTATAAAAATCATTAGTCCTAAGTAATGTTTCTAGGTCACCAGTATCGTGTACATGAGTACTTTGGTTGTCACCTTCTTCTTCTTCATTCAAGATAGTCTAGATGAATGAGTTATTGAATCCCACCAAAAGCATATGTTCTACAAATATTTTGTTAGGATCAAATCCTTTTATCTTTTCAACATACTTTAAATTCACATTTTTGAAATGATTTGCAAAATGGTCAATTTTATTTATGTTTCTAAACATGAAATATCTAATATTCCATGGCAAGGGGATACATTGTTTTTTCCTTTTTTCATGGAAAAAATGTAGCGAGAAGTTGTATTTCCTTGCCACCTATGTAATGAATAATTTTTCAGATACATGATACGAGAGAAAAGAAGGATTTTATTTTGAACATAATATCATTATGACACTCTGATTTTCCATTTGTTCTATTGTTCCTTTTTTCTCTAAGAATCTATTAAATTGGTCAGATATCCTTGAAATATTTTTTCCCAACAATAGCCTTTTGAAGACTAAAAAAAACTCATTATAAACTTCATAAAAATATAGAGGGGTCTTATGTCTCCATAGTGCCTCATACCGGAAGGTAACTAGATCTATTTCACGATTCACCCTCTTAATTATGGCCAAGTTTGGAAATTGACAACAATACACAATAGAAAATATCAGATAAGAAGTCATAAATATTTTTTTGTCCTTTTTGTAGTGTGATAACTGGGACGAGATTTGAATAGAAATCAGTTTTCCTGAGTCAAAGATGGCTTGTTCTTTTATTGTAAAATAAAAAATATATAAAATCATGTGAAAGATAGTAGCAATGCTTTCTTGACCTGTCAACCTAGTAAACAACCATGCAATTTCTCGATAGGGGTTTTTAAAAGACTCAACCTAGATCTTGGTTATGTCTTATGGAATAGATGTAGGATTCTCCAAATATTCAAGCAGGATGCCAAGCCCATTGTTATGTTTCTTCAAAAAATATCTGCAATCTTCTCCTTTGAAAGTAAGCATCGACTCTGGGTGTTTCAACATATTGAAAAAAATTTATGGTGAAAGGGAAATCAGAGAATGATCTTGAAGTTGTATAATTCTATGGCTTGGATCGTACTTGCCCACACACCATGAAAAAAGTTCTTTATACTCAAAAACCTCAGGAACACACCCAGCATGAGCAATTCTAGATTCCCAAATTACGTCTTTTTGTGCAGGAGGAGAGGAATAATATGAATATTCTATTGACCATTGAAATTTTGTGTCTTCATGACCAAAGATATTTAAAGTATCACCACAAAAATGTTGTCTAGTTGATGTTGCCATAGGTTGACGAGAGTATTTATTCAGCTGGATGATAACCTCAAATAAATCTTTTTGGAGAGATGATGACAATTTAATCCCTTAGCAAATGGATATTTAATGAAATTTAATGAGTAATTCCTCGATCCTTTCTCCATTAATGACGATCTTTTCGGATCCTGCACAACAATTATTAGCATTAAACAACACTTAATGCATATTGGGAAAAGAAAGAGAATGGCGGGGATGGACGAGAGTGAGTTTGAATATGCAGCTTTTCATGAACTCTCCAACCCGGAAACCCATGAGCCCGTGGTTCTAGACAATAAAAAATATGTTAAGTGTAGAAAGGCGTTCGGTCGGACTTGCATGTAGAAGGAATAAAATACTTAGGGGTTCAGCACCCATGAGAAATCTAATGATCAAAATGTAGATCAAATGACTTTAGGTACTAAGTGGAGGTCAAAGAACTTGGAGGATGAGAGCTTGAACCCATGAACCCACGAAATTGAAAAAATGGCTAAGTGTAGCAGCAGACTTATGGCATGGGAATGTGGATGGAGGTGAAGTACCACCAACCCGCCAAAATACAAACTCGTCAATTACTGAAATATGACTAAGTATTGTAAGTAGAAATGGAGAGAAGAAAGGATAAAATGAAGAGGGAAAAAGCAGAGATGTAGAAGAGGGAAAATAAATAGAAAAAAGAAGTTGGGAAAATAGAACGAGGAATGAAAGCCTGAAAATGGGAAATGATCTCAACACCTCCTTAGTTGGTTCACTAAGATATTGGGTTGAGTACTATTGTTTGACCCCACACGTATATTAGAGAGCTATAGCACAGGGAAAACCCTTCTTTGTAGGAACCCTGAAAAATCCCTAACCCTTGGGACAGAAACCGAGCAAACAAAGAAGATACAAGATCTATTGTCGTTCAACCTTGCCCCCTACATTTTGGTTGTGAAATTACTATACATGTATTCCTGTTAATAATTTAGGCATTTTGTCACTGCAGTATTATTCAGATCAAAGTATAACTTTGCAGGAGTTAAAAAAAAATTGGGGGCCTACTCACACCCTTATTTGAGACTTATCCCATTGGATTCCTCTTTTCGTCCTGATTGCAATGATACCTGATCCGGATTTATGAGCGGAACGAAATGAATAATAGATTGAATATAATAATATAGAGATATGCAGAACAACAACAGATATCTGGTGAACAATAACTTCAATTGAATAATTAAAATAGGTTGAAACTGTAAAACTGCAAAATTGAAAACAACTTGCTCGAATGGTGGTAGTTATCTCTGAGAAGTGATGTGGTTGCTACACACATCCGTTTGAGAAGAATGATTACAATGAGGCTCCAGAGGCCTTTTTAACATTACTCATGAATTCCAAAACCCTAGACATCCAAAAACCTAACCCTAGGAGATGAAACACCAAAATTTATGTGGGCCCTAATGGGTAAGTTGGTACCTCAACTTCCTAGGGTCATAACGTTTTCATACGACCTCCATTTTAGGCGCGTGATATCCCGTTGGAAAGTTATTTTCGAGAAATACACATTATTCCATTAAACTCTGACTTTGTCTATAGTTTGATTGTGGAAAGCCAAAAAAACACTGTTTAGGGCCCCAAAACGACCCTAGAAGTACAGAAAGATGTACTGAGATGAGAAATTCCAAAATAATCTAGTTGGAATAGGTGGGTAGCCACCAATATCTACCTAGATGTTGTGTACAGCTTCAGGATATCTCCAAAAGTGAAGAACCCACAATTACAAAGAAATTTCATCATTACAAAGAAACATGCTAAACTAAAAGTTATCAACAGGAGCCAGTTGGAAAAGGTGGGTGGCCACCAATATCCACCTGGATCAGTCCTCCCCCCTTAGGAAGAAATGGTCTCCATTGTGTTGAGTTTTCCCATCAGGTGAGGAAATTTTAGCTAAATTTGGCTCTGAGCCACTTGTCTTGGTGCAGGAGTTTCCCTGCCTTGATAACCCGATAAATATGGATCATTTGTTGGTGAGTGTGCTTGACCTGTGTGTCCACTATATGATCAGTGGATACTTGTTCCATGCAGTCAGGGTTGAGCTCTATTGGTGTCAATTGTTCTACAATATCCGAGGTGTTCAATAATGGTGGAAAATATGGTCAGAGGAGGTCCCAATTGAACATTGGGTGCAAGACAAGGAAGGGGGGAGTGTTGAGCTCAAACGAATTGTCACCCACAACCTTGGTGATAGTGCAAGGCCCCTAGATAAGTGGACGAAGCTTTCGATGGGGCCCTATAAGGCACTCTTTCTACAAATAAAACTAGACCTTGTCTCCCACTTGAAACTTGTGCGATACCCAGTGTTGATCATGGCGTTGCTTGTACTTAGCATTGGTTTTCTGCAAAATCTCATGGACCTATTGGTGGATGTGTTGAATGTACTCAATGAATCGAGTGTCTTTATCAACCTTAGACTAAACATGTGAATATTATTCTTGTGTGCTTGCAAGAGGTAGTGCAACATCAATGGGGCCCAAGTGATAGAATCCTAGCCCCACCTGAAACGGGATATGGTTGGTGGATCTATGGAGAGTCTTGTTGTAGTTGTGTTGAACATAGGGAAGACTCTCATCCCATGTACATGGATGCTTATAGTTATACATGCACAGTAATTTGATTGATGACCTCTGTTTGGCCATCGGTTTGAGGGTGGAAGGCAGTGGATTTAGTGAGATTGGTGTCCAATAGTGACCAGAGACTCGACCAAAATATGTTGAGGAGCCTGTTGTCCCAATATAAGATGATGGTATGTGGTATCCAAAAATGGACTCACACTCGTTCAAAGAAGAGCTTGGCAGTATCTTCCACTATGATGCTCTTCGTGTAGGCTATGATAATGGTCATCTTTGAAACTGATCAACCACCACAAATATGTAATCATTTCCTTGCTTGGTGGAAGGAAGGTCAGACATGTAATCCATCAAGATGGATTCCCAAGGCCTCTTGGAAGTAGAAAGAGGGGTGTATAAGCATTGCTTCTTGATGGCTGGCTTGGAAATGGCACATGCAGTGCAAGATCTGATATACTTGCTGACGTCCTGTCAAAGTTTTGGTGAGTAAAAATGTTTTTGTAGAAAGACCACAGTTTTCTCCACGCCAAAATGTCATACCATCTGAATGTAGTGAGCCTCCCAAATCATATTTTCACGTTCTCTCGCAGGAAGACAGAGGTGGCCCATATGGTATAACAGTCCATCATCAATGTGGAAATCGATGAAATTTGTGCATGTACTCAAGAGGTGGTAGGTGGTGGTGAAGTCAAGATATCGCTAATAAATTTGGGGCCACTCAGATGCCTCATTCCCACAGAAATGGAGCACGGTGGTGAGTGGAGCAATGGGAGGTCGACTGAGGCAGTCAGTGACATGATTTGTGCACCATATCTTATACTTGATGTTGAGATGGAACTATTACATGTATGTGGACCACTTTTTATGGTGGTCATTCTGCAACTTCCCCTGTGTTTGTATGAACTACAAAGGATTGTGATCAGTGTGGATGATTTTCTCCTTTCCAAAAATGTAATGTTTCCATTGAAGATAGGATTGTGTAATGTAGTACATTTCCTTGTCATAGGTGGGGTATTTATGGACGGTATCTGAGAGTGTCTCACTATGGTATTCTACCAGATGACTGTGTTGAGTGACAACTGCACCTACAACATAGTTAGATGCATCAATCTCAATCTCGAATGGTTGTTGCAAATTGGGTAAGGAGAGTATTGGAGTTGAGCACAAGTGATGCTTCAGATCATCAAATGTTTGTTTTTGTGCTTTCCCCCATGTGAAATTTTCCTTTCCACTTCCCTTGGTCACCTAGCTAAGGGCCCATGCAATATGGGAGAATCCCAACAAAAACAGTTAGTAGAAGTTGGCAAGTCCTAAGAATATTTGAAGCTCGGTTAGTGTGGTTGGGGCTGGCCAGTCATGGATGACTTGGATATTAGTTGGATCCACATGTACCCCATGATCATCAACAATGTAGCCCAAGTATTATACCATGCTCATGCCAAAGGAGCATTTTTCCAAGTTGGCATATAGCTTGTGATGTTGTAGAGTGCTCAAAACCTACAGAATATGTTGCATGTGCTCCTACCAAGTTATGTTGAAGATGAGGATGTCATCCAGATATACCACCACAAAAGAGTTGGTGAAGGTTCTCAACATATCATCCATCAACTTCATGAAATTTGTTGGTGCATTTGTTAATCCAAAGGGCATGACGAACCATTTGAAGAGACCTTCTTTAGATTTGAAAGTTGTCTTCCATACATCATTTGGTTCGATGGGAACCTAGTGGTAGCCAGACTTTAGGTCAATCTTGTTGAAGAAATTTTCCCCCTTTAGTTGGTCAAGAAGGTCATGAATTAGGGGAATTGGGTATCAGTTCTTAATTTTGATTTTGTTTAATGCTTTGTAATTAATGCAGAGCCACTAGGTCCCGTATTTCTTCTACACCAGTACAATCTGGCTTTCACAAGGGGAGGAGTTGGGTATGATGTGCCTCTTTTGAAGCATCTCTTGGATTTGATGCTTTCTTTTTTCATTTTCCATCAACGAGCAATTATAGACTAGTCCATTAGGTAGAGGTGCACCTAGGGTGAGATCAATTGGATGCTTGACTTGGTAGTGTATTGGTACCCCAGTGGGTGAGGAGAAGATGTTTTTGTACTCTTCCACAATCCTTTCTGCTTCCTTCTGCTGCAAAGAGAGGCTCTATGTAGAGGTCATGGATGTGGCGGTGACCTTCTAATTACTGTGAGAATGGATCACAAAGAAGATGAAATTATCAGTCTTTGAAATGACCTTATTGCATTGCTTAGAAGAGATTAAAGAAATAGCGGTAGGTGGCACTACCTCTGGTATCATGTGCAATTTTCTACCCAAAGTAATAATAACACTGTGGGGTCTAGACTCATACACAACATGTTGATTCCACAAATATGGTTGGCCTAAAGGAACATCATAAACTTCAAGAGGAGAAATATCACACAATACTTCATCTTTCAAGGGCTTGATGTTATAGGGCAGGAAACATTGTTGGCTGACACACATATATCTTCCTTGGTGAAGCTAGCCGATGGTGTAGGGATGTGATTACGGTTTCATTGGAAGGTCCAGTCACTTGATGACCTCTACTGAGATCAAGTTCTTCTAACTTCTGCTATCGACAATGAAATGAAGCGGAGCCCCCTTTGTTGAAAATACTAAAACAACTGAGAGGGGGGGGTGAATCAGTTGTATGTGAGCTTAAATTTTTTTAACTCTGTTAAAGAATTATTAATCTTTCTTCATGTGGTCATCAACAATATACAACATATGGACAGTAAAAGTAAAGACCATTAGTCACACATAAAATACACACAGAGACAGATTTTCACAAGGAAACCCATAAAGGGAGAAAACCTCTTCTTCTTCGAAATCATAGGCAGTCCTTTTCAGGTATGTACATCATTTATCATTGAGCACCAACTCAATGTGAGGCTTCTACCTCTGTTTTACAAGCTGCAACTTGTTTGAGAGCTCCAACTCTCTGGTTTCTCTATCACCCACTAGAAGGAAGCACCAACTCCCTGAATATTCCAGCACCAACTGGATGGAAGCACCAACTTCCAGTTACACAGGCTCCAACCTGTATAACATAGAACACTTGTTCTCCCTAGAACCACCCTGCCACCCTTGTTTCTCTGGCTACAACCAGATGGAAGCTACAACTTCCTGTGTTCAAGCTCCCACTTGAACCTCTGAGGACAACAATCCTCCCGAGCACCTCCCAACCTCCCTCAAATATCAAATAATGAATACACAGACAATTTATGCAGATAAATCACTTCTTACCATTCTTTCTCTGTTCTCTAAATCTGATCTTCAACAAATTGTTCTACAATTCTTCTCTTCCTCTGTCCATTCAACAGGTCTGCTCTGCATCACATTCTTCTGTCATTCTACTCTTCTTGTGCTCTGCCTGTCGTTCTGCTCTGTTTCACCTTTACCTTTCATATCATTCTGTATATCTGTTAAAAATTCATACTACGCATCTTCTCATTTCTCCTTTCTTACTGTTTCGTTCTTTTTCCATCCAGAACAACCAACCAAATTTCGTCTCACTCATTTTCTTTTATGCACATAGCCTTGACGGTTCCACTTCACCTTCCAATAGGCAATCCAAGGACACTTGTCTTAGCAACTGAAATGATAATTGTTTCGCACTCAAGAATCCGTTTTGTTTAGCAGAATCGTAACTGATGAGTTACAAGTGTGCGAAAGAATAGTAACCCTCCGATCACATTCAAGCTTTATCCGCACCGTTGGATGACCTTTATTATTCTTGCCTTTTTAAATCGGGTTTCGGCATTCCTCATGTTCAATGTTCTTTTCACTTATAAATCCCGATACACAGAATTCCATAAATCGGTCAAATCAACGATCCATATCATAATCAGATCTGACGAATCAGATTAAATCGGGAATTCACTCATCGCGAAATCGGAATCCCTGTTGCACTTGTTTCTTTTCCTTTTGGAGTTGCGATTCACAAAACTCCGACACGAAGTTAGATCAACGGTCCAGGTGCGATCTTGACTCAACGATTACGATTGTGTCGCGATATCGCATATCATGATTTCGGCATTTATGTTGCAGTGTGTTCTTGTCTCCTTGATATCGCGATTCACGAAACTCCGATGTGGAGTTTGATCAATGGTCCAGGTGATATCTTGACTCAACGGTTGCGATTGAATCACAATATCGCGTTTCACGATTTCAGAGTTTATGTTGCAGTGTGTTCTTGACATTTCAAAGTCTTGATCCCCGATCACTGATACTCCATGCAGAGAATCAACGGTCCAGATCACTTCTAACTTTAACGGCTGCGATTACATCGCAAAATCGCATATCGCGATTTCGGGGTTCTCGTTGTCAAGAGATTTTGACATTTCAAAATCCCGATCCCCGATCCCTGATACTCTGCTGACGTCACACGTGGTTTGACACGTGTTAAATACTGCCACGTGTCACTCTGATTCGTGACTTACATGTGCCTAAAGTGTTGAAT
>SNQJ01S0066118.1:23451-46542 GCA_010110895.2 Picea sitchensis
TCTGGAATATATGGGGCTGAGCCCACTTGGGATTTTTTTGTGGATGTGGTAAAGGAACAGTACTACCCTGTTGGCAACTATGAGGACCAGTACATGAGATGGACCAAACTATGACAAGAGAGGAGCCAATCAGTTCCAAAATTCACCAATAGCTTCCATACCTTGTGCACCAAGTTGGGTATCAAAGACTCTGAATGACATTTGGTTCTGAAATACCACGGGGCTCTACACAGATACATCCAAACTGAAATGGATTTTCCGGACATCTCATCACTCGGTGTTGCCTATCGATATGCTGTTAAAATCGAGAAGAAATTTAAGCACCAGAACAACTGGGAGTTCGGGTCTGCAAATCCACAACAACCAAATTATGACAAAGAAAACCCTCATAAACAATCTCCCAAAAACCAGTCCAAGCCACAGGAAAAGAAGGGTCACAGGAACACAAAGAAGGACATCGAAAAATGGTGTGATTTCCACAAAATCCCCTGGCACAACACCGATGAATGTTGCTCAAAAGAATCATTGTTGGTCGAGATCAAAGACAAGGAGACAAACCCTGATTCAGAATTTGATTATGAAAATAATGGTAAAAGATAGATCATCGACGTAGACCCAACTGCTATTGTCACGACCACAACAATTCAACCAGAAGAACCAACAGATCCTAAAGAGGGGGAGCACCTTTTTCATTCACAGATTTGGGTGAAGGGGACCCCATTGCATTTTATTGTTGATAGCGGATGCCAGAAGAACCTCATCTCAGTAGAGGTATTCAAACAGTTGGGATTGTCGACAACACCACACCTGCAACCATACGGCATCTGGTGGCTTCGCCAAGGACGAGATATTCGTGTCATCCAGCAGTGTCAATTGTCATATGGCATCCAAACCTTCAAGGACGAGGTATTATGTGATGTTTCCCCACTAGATGTTTGTGATGTTCTCTTGGGCCAACCATATATGTGGAAGCGCCATGTTGTTTATGAGTCTTGACCCCGCAATGTCATTATTTCTCTAGGGGGCCATATCTATAGAATACCATAGGTATTTCTGACTACTGTTACACCTAAAAAGTGTCGCAAGGTAGTATCTCATACTTTAAAATTGAGCTTCTTCACAGTCTGTTCAAAAGGGGAACAAAGGAACACTGCAACCACTACAGCCTCGCCCCAAGCACCTTCTATCCAACAGAAGAAGGTCGACAAGGTTGCAAAAAAGTGAAAAGATTCCTTCTGCACACTGTCCTCTCATGTAGCCCAACTTGTTGAATGGCCTTGGCCTCAATAGGTTCATGACAAACTTCCACAAACTGAGCAATGCGATGTCTCTAGCAAGACAAGTAGCTCACCAAGATGCAGATTCAACAAATGCTTTTCCCTCTCCCCCAGGAACTCAATGCAATGGAGACCATTTCTTCCTAAGGAGGGAGGATTGATCCAGGGGGATATCGGTGGCCACCCACCTTTTCCAAATGGCTCAAAACAATTTTCTGGCAATTTTGGCAATTTTGGCAATTTACTATTTTTAGTAGGTTTTAACTTCCAGGGCCATTTTGAGGGTCAAAATGAAGGTTTTTCAAGATGAATGTTCTCAATGATATCTGAAGTCATAATTGATCCCCCAAAATGAATCTCCTCGATGATACCTTTCCAATGAGCTATCACACGCCTAAAACGGAGATCGTATGCAAACGTTACGACCCCGGGAAGTTGATGTACTCACTTACCCAAACGGGGCCCACATGACTTTTGGCGCTTCATCTCCTAGGGTTAGGTTTTTGGATGTATAGGACTTTTGGCATTCCCATTTATTGTAAAAAGGCCTTCAGAGCCTCATTGTAATCATATTCTTGCAAATTCGAGTAGCCGTCACATCTCTTCTCAGAGATAAGCTGCCACCATTTTAGCGAGTCTTTCACTCTGTATTTTTATAGTCTCTGTACATTTCTTTTATTAATAGAAATCGTGTATTACTGTATATCTATGTCTATGGTTGCATCTCTGATACATTTGTGTTATATTATTTGATATGTGCGATATCTCTGTGAATTTCCTTATTATATCTCCGCTCTCATTTCGTGCCGAAAATAATCTAAATCAGTAATTGAATAAAAGTTTCGAGATAAGAGTCGAACTTGTAGGTATTTTCGAAAGACACAAGGATCGTAGACATGGTATACATTGTTGATTTGTAGAATGAAAAGATGGGAATATAATAAAATGATAAGGTGATGAATGTGGCGAGGAGACCAATGATGAAGGCATATTCTTCTTGGTTGTTGGTGGTTGAGCCTAAACATATGTTGTTGGAGTGGAGCAGTTCATGTGAGGGGATAGCCTTCTGGAGAGGCTAGGATGTATGCACCTTTAGTTAGGCAGTGTTGGATGATGTAGGGTCCATGCCATAATGAATCAAATTTCCCATGACGCGATCTAATTCATTAAATGAACAGAGGTTGACATGGTGGTCAAAGGTGGGTTTGGACCATTTTTTAGTGGCCTCATTGTTCTATAATGAAGACCAATGATCTTCATCCAGCGAATCTAAGGTCATCAAGCATTTCTCCATTGGAGAAGTGTCAGGTAATATCTCGACGGAGGTGTGTAACGTGGGAATTTCACACTCGATTGGGAGGGTGGCTTCAATCCTATGGACAAGATGAATCGGTGTAAAACAGGTGGCAGTTTTGACTGCTGTGCGATAAGCCCATAATGTTGAAAACAACATATGATGCCAGTTGATCTTATGTTTTTTGACGGTACATTGTAGCATGGATTTGAGGACTTTCTTGACAACCTTGACCTATTCGTTGGACTGAGGGTAGTATGGGGAGGAAAACTCATGGGAAAAGTATAACTTTGAGGAGAGTTCTGTGAATATATCATTATCGAAGTGCTTACCATGATTGGATACTAATTGTAGTGGAATTCTGAAATGGGTAATGATGTGGTTGAAGAAAAAATGCGTTGTTGTGTCAGCATTATTGTTGAAGGTAGGCATGGGTTCAGCCCATTTGGTAAAGTAATCTATGGCCATGAAAATGTACTTGTGTCCATTACTGGATGGAGGATTGCAATTCATGAAGTATATGTCCCATTTGTAGAAAGGGTCGACGGTGATGACTGGACGTAGAAAAGCGGGTGGTGCTCATGCTTTGTTTGCATAGAGCTAGAATTTGTTGCATCGCTTGACGGCGTGGATACAGTAATGAAGTAGTGTGGTCCAGAAGTATCCTACTCGAATGATTTTTTGGGCGGTGGACATACCTGAGAGTTGGCCAGCACAGGTGTTGTTGTTGGCCCTTGAACAAGTTTTGAGGATTCTTGCTAATGTTTGACCTAATTTTGGGACTTCGACAAGCTGTCAAAAACGGAGCGCAAGTCAATGTGGAGATTGCAATATCTTGACCCCTTCTTAGGGATTTTTGGGTTTTGGGCTTATGTAACGGGTATGGGGATGTCGGCCCATGGGTTTAACCATGTTTAGGCCTGATTTTGTAATCTATAAATAGATAGCTAGGCATAGTGGCTAGTCAGTAGTGAATGGATATATTAGTGCTAATGAGCTAAGTACAAATAGTCATGAATGCTCTGTGCAAACTGTGTAAGACTTTCAGAGATAAGTGCAAGTAATTGTAAGAAGGCTTGGTACTGTAACCTAGCTTGGGGAAGGAGGATCTGGTGAAGTGCATGTAGATCTCCTGTCTTATGCAGAGTAGTATTTTGAGGCTCTGTGCATGTAAGAAGATTGAAAGAAACTAATAAAGAAGACGAAGAGTTGGTGGACATAGCCCCAGGGAAGGGGTGAACCATGTATATCCTGTGTTGCTATGCTTTGTGTGATATATTGATGTGTTTATGTGTTTACTTCTTTAGATTCTTTGATATAGATGAATGGTAGATAGATCTATTGATTCTATGTGATTAATAATATGGATGAATTCTAGATCTGACCTATGTGGATGTGCTTAGTGCTTGAATATGCTAGATCTGGTTGAATATTGCAATGCTCTATAATTAGGGTTTTATCTGCGAAGTAGATATTGATTTAATACTAATGAACTGTAATTGTTAAGTGCTTTGATAAGGTGTTATAATAGAAGATTTATGTCACAGCTAAGGTTGCAGACACTGGAGCCCTGCAACCACCCCTGCCTCTACCTCAGGTGAGACTTCATCTACTTCACATGTGTTATCGAAAGTGCCGATAGTTAGAGTTTTGTTGGTGCGTTGTTGTAGCATTGAACCCCGGGTCTGCCCCTGTGCCAACAAATGGTTCTATTGTAGGTCCACACTATTCAGAGAAAAGTCATGGAAGTGACTCAGAGACTCCAACCTATACAAGATGAGGCTTGCCAACTGTTTGTAGAGATTGAAGGCTGAGGAGAAGAACTGGAGAAAGTCATCACTACAGGCGAACAACGCTTAGAGGGACCTGTCAATGAAGTAGTTATCCAAGAGTTTGTTGAGAAGGAGGCCTTAGCACAACAATAGGTCGAAGCATCTTGAGCCAAGCTTGAGGTTTTTGAAGCAGAGCTACCCAGACCAGAGTGAATCGGGACGAGTCACAAGTGAGTGTTGGGGGCCTGTTGGCCCTTCACCAAGTTTTGAGGATCCCTGATCATGTTTGACCTAATTTTCGGACTTCGACAGGCTATCGAAGATGGAGCATAATTTGAAGTGGAGATCACAGGAGATTGTCCCCGTTTTAGGGATTTTTGGGTTTTGGGCTTATGTAATGGGTATGGGGATATCAGCCCATGCGTTTAACCATGTTTAGGCCCGATTTTGTAATGTATAAATAGATAGCTAAGCGTAGTGGCTAGTCAATAGTGAATGGACAACTTAGCGCTAATGAACTAAGTGCAAATAGTCCTGAATGCTCTGTGCAGACTATGTAAGACTTGCAGAGCTAAGTGCAAGTAATTATAAGAAGGCTTGGTGCTATAACCTAGCTTGGGGAAGTAGGATCTGGTGAAGTGCACGTATATCTCCTGTCCTATGCGAAGTAGGATTTTGAGGCTTTGTGCATGTAATAAGATTGAAAGAAACTAATAAAGAAGATGAAGAGTTGGTGGACATAGCCCCAGGGAGGGGGTGAACCACATATATCCTATGCTGCTATGCTTTGTGTGATATATTGATGTGTTTATGTGTTTACTTGTTTATATTCTTTGATATAGATGAATGGTAGATAGCTCTATCAATTCTATGTGATTAATAATATGGATGAATGCTAGATATGACCTATGTGGATGTGCTTAGTGCTTAAATATGCTAAATCTGGTTGAATACTGTGATGCTCTATAATTAGGGTTTTATCTGCGAAGTGGATACTAGTTTAATACTGATGAGCTGTATTTGCTAAGTGCTTTGATAAGGTGTTATAATCATAGATCTGTGTCCCAACTAAGGTTGTAGACATTGGAGTCCTGCAACCACCCCTGCCTCTACCTTGGGTCAGACTTCATCTGCTTCGAAGGTGTTTCTAAAAGGGCTGGTAGTTAGGGTTGTGTTGGTGTGTTCTTGTAGCATTGAACCCTGGGTTTGCCCCATGTTCTAACAAATGCTATGGAAATAGTTCAAGACTCTGTCTTCTTCATCGATGGTCAGACATTGACGAAGTATAGTGTCGACCCCAAATTAATACAATATGTCACCAATAAGGAGGTATCGAGGGTCCTGATGGCGAATGCACTGATGATTGTCTCAAGAGAGATGAGACCCAAAATTCTATGTTTAAAGGTAGACAAGAAGGTCACCATACCAGGGGTCATCAATGGGGATGAAGAAGAGGTGTTCGTCAGGAAAATATGTATTGATGGGTGAAGCTTTAGCGTCTGAGGGAAACTCCGTAATGAGTTCAGTGAGAATTGGTGATTTCTTTCTTTTTGGAGTTGAGAAATCTAGGTCGTATTCCTGAAGAATGATGATCCAACAGGAAAATATTCCATTAAGAAAGTATTGCACGGGGTTATAATCTTCTACGACATTGGTAGTGTGAAGCATGATATAGTGACGCAGTTTCTGAACTGCAAGGAAAACTGCGAGGGCTAGTTTCTCATCATGATTTTGTTTCAGGGGCGGTCCTGAAAGATTTTTACTTGTGTAGTAAATGACATGTTCTCTTCCTTCATCCCCTAGTTGGACAAGGACTCCTTCTATTGAGACAGCTGAGGCAGAAAAGTAGAGGATGTAGTTGTGATCATAGTATGGAGGAATAATCAAAGGGGAATTGGATAGGGCCTCTTTTAAATCATAAAAATTGGTTTGAGCATGTTCATCCCATTGAAATGGGATATAATGATGCAGTATGCGGAGGAAACCGTGCAAGCCAGTGGAGAAAACTGGGACAAAGCGACGTAAAAATTTGGCTTTGCCTTGTAGGCTTTGCAGTTGGCACAAATTTCTAGGTGGTGGAATTTTTTTGATAGCTTGGACCTTGAGGGGGTCCACCATGATGCCATGTTGGGAGACAATGAACCCAAGAAGGAACCCGATGGTGAGGAAAAATATAGGCTTGAGGGGGTTCAAGAGAATATTATACTAGTGACATCGTTGAAAGACAACGGATAAGTCATCTAAATGATGAGTTTGTTTCTTGGATCAAGCATTGAGGTCATCCAAGTAAGTGAGGATGATGTGAGAAAGATCATGGAAAACATAATTAATGGCCCATTGAAACATAACACCTATGTTTTTGAGTCCAAAAGGCATGACACGATAAGCAAAAGTGCCCCATGGGGTAGTAAAACTAGTTTTATACTGATCTGCTGGATGGATTTGGATTTGATTGTAGCCAGAGAACCCATACATGAAGGACAAGGCCTCATGTTTGGCGCAGTCATCGATAATTTGGTCGATGAAAGGGGTTGGGAAGTTGTCTTTGGGACGTGAATAATGCCCTGTTTTTTGTTAACGAGGATGGGGTTGGAAACCCATGAGGTATACCTAATGAGGTAAATGAACCCAGTGGTGCGTAACTTGTCAATTTCGTCTTTGATAGCCGCAAACTTAGATGGGTGAAGTGGGTGCTTGTTTTGATGAACTGGGGTGACATTTGGCCATGTGTTGATGTGATGTTCGACTATAGAAGGATCGAAGCTAGGCATCTCCATATATGAATAGGAAAAAATATCCTAATATTCCTAAAATATAGATTTGTAAGCTTTGAGTTCCTTAGGGGAGCATACGACACCAATGGTGATTTCTTCTATGATTCCTGGTTTGATGGAAATGTCAATTTTGTTGGTGTGGGAGATATTGGCCATGTTGCCTTATTCAAAATCATTTGGGGTAGGGATAGGGTTGTTGAACCAGTCTATATGCCCTAACGAAATAAAATCCTTGGCTTCGATTGCATATAGGGAGGCTTGGCTAGGAGGGCCAAAGGCTTCCTGTGAGAGAAAAATTGCTCAATGATGGAGTGCATTCCATGGGAAATCGATGGTAGTGAGTTCCTCTAGGATATCTTCATCGTAGTGGAAAATGGAAGAATATAGGGGATCTAGGGAGGGGACATGGGTGAATTTCATAGTGTGATTGTCCTCAAGTGTTGAAGACGTAGAGGGGATATTGCAACTATGTTGCGATGGCTCACTTGACATAAACCAAATGTACAGATACTGTGGGTGATAGACTATGGTAGGGGGAAAGATTTCCTATGGGAAATGAAACGCAAAATTGGGAGGATTTGGGAGAACATCCTCAGACAGTCTATATATGAACCATGGAGGGGTGGCAAGTGACTCTGGTTTAGGGGAGGGAATGTTGATAGTATCTAAAGAGGGCATGAGCCTTGGTGAGGTGGTCGGATGTGGTTGAATAGGGTTTGAATGATGACCTCGGTATGCCACAATCAAAGGACATCGATATGTGAAGTGAGAAAGTGATTCACAAAGAGAGCAAGGGAATCTCATCTGTTCGGGGACTAAAGAAGAGACATAATGGATGTTGGTGACGTGAGTACCAGAAAGTGGTGGCAGAGAGGGATATTGCTGAAAGGTTTGATGTACTGCCATCAGTGTATGGAGAAACTGAGGTAGAGCTGGGAAATGATGAGTGTAGTGGCCATATTCTGAACAGATGGAACAAGCGAATTTGGTTTGTAACCCTTTACTACTTGTAGTGGAGGATGCGGTCGTAGTACTTGATGTGCTTGGATAAATGGAGAGAAATGTTGTTTCTCAAGGGAGTTGGATCAAATTGTGTAACTCGAGAAGATAAGGACATATATTAGTGGGGTTTCCCTCTCTTTTTCATAGCACACAAAGAGGTTGAAATCGAGGAGGAAGTGGAGTTGTAGGCTCTTTCTTATTTTGTCTATCCCCAGCCATGGTAGTGGTGCTAGCAATTGGGGGTGAGGATGGCGTGGTCAAAGATATTACTAGAATCTCCATACGTATTCCCTCTGACTGAGGAGGGAGAGACGGTTGAGGAACCATCGCTGGTGGGTGTAGATACCAAACAAGGATGGCGAGCACCATGTTGGAAAAGGTAAGCATCACGGCTACCTAAAATGCTTGTACTCTCTGTGAGGGGTAGAAAAAGGGAATTTGAGTAATGGCTTGAGGAATTGTCTCCCAAACTGGGATTTTACCCTGGGGAAGGGGGAAATCATGGATAAGTTGTGTATTAGGCTTCTCAGGGAACCCCTAAGGTAATATTTCTTCAATTGGTGGGGCGTTGAGGTGTGGAGAGACCTCAGTGGGAGGAATGGTGTCTCCGATGTCATTTCCATTAGAAGATATGATACACACTTGTGTTGAAGGGTGTATGAGAGGTAGTGCTCCATGGTATGCCCCCAGCAAGGATGGGTCCTTGAAAATTATGGGTCCATGTCAATGAGTGAGTAAGCATCGAAACTAGTGCGAACAAGAGGCAAGATGTTATCGATGTTGGCAGAGTGGTTAGGCTCTTAATGTGTAATTTGGTTGATGGTGATGATTTTCCCATTGTGGGGGAACATTATCGTTCAAAACAAAGAAGAGGATATGACCTTCATAGAGTACATGTAGCTACGTCCAAACAATATATTATAATCAAGCGTGGCGCCGATAACCTCAATGTCAATGAGGATGGTTTTTCCCTCGAGTTCCATGGGGAAATTTTGAAAGAGACCTTCAAGGGAGGATGGTTGACCATCATAGGCTCTCAAGGTGATGGAGGATGGTACTAGCTCAAGGGAGTTGAGTTTCTACCATACCATTTTGTACATGATGCAGGTGGATACACCTTCATCAATGATACATCGATGAACCATGATGTTTCAAATCTTGACTGGTATCTGGAAAGCTACCAGAGCAGGGAGATGAGGTTATTTTATATCTAGATCAAATGTGATGAGTCTAGTATCATTTGGGTTGACTACCCCCCAGGTGAAAAGTAAGGATTTTCGTTGAGTTGGACAAGTTTGGAGGACTTCCAATATAGACATGGCTGCAGGAGATTGTGCCAAGTCATCAACCAAACTGTAGTTGTGTGCTTCCCTAGCTTTGGGGTGTTAGAACTAAGAGTCACCCTCAGACTACAGGGGGGTAAGTCCAGTACCCATCAGAATGTTTGGTGGATGTTAGTTTTATGAATGGAGGTCAAATGGACAAAAATTAGTACAAGAATTATTTTAATACAGAAACTGGACAAGCAATGCACAAGGAAGTGGGGGCCTCATTAACTTCAGTCTGTGATTTGAGTTTAAGTGTGAGTAGAAGGAAGACTTAGTAAGAGAGGTGAACAAGACTGCTATGGGCATCCAACTTTCAAGGATCTTGGTGAAGAAAAACTCAGGCTCAAGAGCACTCTTGAACTCAAGTTTCAGACACTGAAATATGTCATAGAAACACAATAATCAAACCTACATCATCATGAAACTACAACAACTCGATCTGATCCTCCATGCCCGAGCCTTTCAGTGTAAGGGGAAATAAGATAATAAAGAAGCTCACTAAAATTGGTCACATCAATACTGTAATCAAACCTACATTACAATAGAACTACAACCCTCCACTGGATCCTCCATGCCCGAGTGTTTCAACACAGGTTTTACAAAGAAATGAGATAAGTTGACTTCTATTAATGCAAAAGTCTCAAATTTGATACATGACCAGAGAACAACTTTGGCATCAAAATTACACAGTAGGGAGCTCGACTCAACCAGTTGATGACCATAACAAAATATTGAACTGATCAATTTATACTCAGATCAGTCCACAACTCCCATGAGTGTGATCTGGCCATTTCATTCAAAGCCTTTCATCTGCGCCTTCTTTTGTTAGACTGTGTGTGTATCCTTCTGTTAGACACGATCTCAGATTAGCATGGGCCTGAAGGAAAAATAGTCCATAGGGGTACCTCAGGCTAACATTATTCTATCTCCATGACCAAACCCTCCATGCTTTCTAATTACTGAGTGATTCAAGGTTTCAACCATCATTCCTTTCTTTATTAACTGTTATTTCATTGGGATCAGGATGAGGCTTAATTCCTAGGGTGACGCCATGTGTTGCTCTTGGATTTGACATTATATAAGCATGTGATTGCAGGGCCATCAAAGGTAGTTTGGATTTACACCACTTTGATCCTGCAATTCCCCACCAACTTCCATGTACCTGCCTCGCTATACCATGGTTTCAATTGTGGGACCACTCCATAATTTAAACGCTTGATCAAGTTGTGTCCCCGCAATGAAGCGTGGTTGTCTATCTAGTCACGATATACAATCTAGGTAACCCTGCTACTTATTGTCACATGCCTCTCTAGGATGGACCCTTATTCCTGCTGCGAAGATCCATGGCTCACAATTACTTTGGGAGTTCAGGCTTTGGGCCTCCTTGATGCATAGCTCTTACAATCCTCCCAAGTGTCGAATTCCGAAAGTGGTAGATATGGTGATGCGTGGCCTATTGATTTGGATGACCAATATTTACTTCGAGAGTTCAGGCTTCGAGCCTCCTTGATGTGTAGCTCTTACAATCCTCCCAAGTGTCAAATTCTCGAAGTGGTATATCTGGTGATGTGTGGCCTCTTGATTTGGACGAATGAGATTTAATTTGGGAGTTCAGGCTTCGGGCCTTTTCTTTTACTTTCTTGTGCAACCCTATGAAGTGAATATCCTGAAGTGTGAGATCTGTTGATGCGTGGAGTCTTGATTTGGACGACCGATATTTATTTCGAGAGTTTCAGATTTGGGCCTTTTCTTCTGCTTGTTCACACAATCCTCTAAAGTAAATCTTCTAAAGTGTGAGATCTGTCAATGCGTGGACTCTTGATTTGGATGACCAATATTTACTTCAGGACCTTTAGGAGTTTAGGGATTTTGGTAATACTGCTACCAAGATCAACGGTCCTTGTTGGTTTGAAATCAATGTTCCACAATTATTTCAAGATTTTGGGCTTCAACTCTTCGGGACTTTTCAATGCATAACTCCCACAATCCTCTGAAGTAAATCTTTTGAAGTGTGGAATCTTCCTCCACATGTCCTCAGCCTTCAATGGCTCAGAATTTACTTTGGGACTTTAGCTCCTTTGTCTAGTCATTAATCCTTTCACTACTTTGAAATCTCGATCACCCGAGAGTTGTTGATATGAAATGATCCTGAGATCTCCTTCTTTGAAATTTGAACCCACCTTCTTGCTTTGAGCTCGCAAATAGACCGCTCTGAATGTTTCACTTGTGCTTATGGTTGTTTCTTTCACAAGAAAAATATTTGGACAATTGTTGCAACCCTTGACAACTTCATGTGAAAAGATTGGCTCCACAAGGGATGGCATGCTCCCTATGAGATTCCAAGAACGCACAGTTCCAATGACTTAGTTTTTGGGTTGTGGAGTCGGGGTCAGATACATTTGTTGAAGGAAACAGGTTGATATATACACTACTCTACTTACAAAAAGAAAAAAAACACACATGCTCCAGAAGGATCTTATTTATGTACAATCCTAGACTAACTGACTTTTTACAATGTGATAGGTGAAAGAAAACTTCCACCATAGCCACCCAAGTAACTTCCTAATGGAAAATTTTCTTACTCTATCACTAATCAACAAAGGATAGTGAAAATGTGATAGTAAATTAATTACATTCTTCAGATTTCCTCCTAATACTGAAGGTAATATGAATCTTGTAGGCTTCGATACATTGAGGAAATGAAATTCCATGTACTCGCCCGCAGGGTCATAAAATAGGTGATACAACTTACTGGGTTGGTACCGAAAAGCCTGGTCTGCCTTACAGCTGCTCACATCTGGTCGAATTCCTATGACAAGAACATATGAGTAAAAGGCTGATGTGGGCTGCTTGTCCACTTCTCCTTTGTCTTCTCTGATAACCTCTGCTATTTAATGGAAAGAAATCTCTTCATGTATATCAATGAATAGATGCTTCTTTTTAACATGTTGCTCATTTATAAGTGTCGGAGATGAGATAAGCTTCACATTTATCTCTTCCATTTCTCCTTCATCGATCTCCCAAGGATCATATCCATAATTATCATATATAGGAACCATGCTACAAGGTTCCAAAGAAGCCATGAAGAAGCTATTATCTTCATCATATTCACTGGGATAGTCATCAAAAATTGGTTGTTTTTGGTCAGTATTTGAAATGACTTCTTCATCATAAGAAGGACTACCAAAAGCATCTGTTCCATAAACATAAATATCCTCTGAATTTTCTTCATAAGAGCAACAAACAAAATTTTCATGTGATGTAGATGAATAGGGAAGAGAAAGATTTGTTTCCTTGTCAAAGGCATCTCCTTCATTCTCACAACCTTGATAAGAAACAATTATATCCTGAACACAGTCTTTATATGTAATGTCCCCAAGGTCGAGCCTTGATGTAAATCATGTTGATGAAATGAATAGTAATTGTGTTGTATAGGATGGTGAGCCAAGTTATATAAGCTGGTAGGCTTATGTGATTGTTAGTCCAGAGAGTCTAAGTGTTGAAGGCCAAGAGCCTGATTTTGTACATGTATCTATGCAGAACATTAATAAAAAAAATAAACACTGCCGCATGCAGACCGATCACGATGAATGAGTGTAGGGGGACTAAGCTTCCATAGAGTGAGCAAGGGATTAGGGACTGGAAGGTGGGAAGAGGGGCTAAGTGTTGAGCCTAGGGGCTTAAGTCCTTGGGAATAATATTTTAATATTATTCCAAAAGACATGTGAATTATATGTTTTTATCCTAAGTCCCTGGCAAGGGGAAAACATATGCAAAGGGGATGCATGCTGATGAAACACATGCAGTTTCATGGGTGACAAGTGTCAACCCAGGTGCATGAAAATAAAATGGCTAACATGAGCCATGATGGGGGTTCCTCCTCCATTCTACCCGATGGTCTGAACGTGAACCGATCTGATCTCTGCATGAGACCTCGGGCAATTCTGAAACTGGGGAGAAAAGTCTGTGTTGATTTTAGGGATAGCCTGTGATGATTTCTAGAAAGTTGATACATCCTCTTCCTGAACAGATCGAGCCTGTATGTGGAATCTTTGTCCCCAAGCCATACCCGTGAGACCATCCTGTCATTGCTAAGCCTATTGGAAAGCCCATGTCTGTTTTCCCCGTTGGTTGTTGTGGCCACACAGTGATGGACTGTGTGTGGCTTGTTGGCTAGTTTGTACAACACTCTCTCTAGGTTAGAGAGGTGATTGAAGTTGGAAGAATAGGTTTATTGTCCTATGAGTGACTCTCTCCAGGTGAGAGAGTGCGTAGAGGAAAGGAGAGTACTCCTGGAAGAAACCCTGTAGCTACTACAGAGCTTGGAGACTTCCGGTCTGGTCTGTTCCTGAAACCCAAGGCAAGGGAGGTTAGCAGCCAAAGGACTGTCTAGGTGACAGAGAAGTTGTATACTCCTGGGGTGGAATAAGCATGTGGGGAAGGAGAGTCTATGGGCAGTGAGTATGAGTGGTTTCTGGGAGAGAATTCCTTCCTTGTGACTGTGTGTTTTCCCTGTAACCTCAACCTAGCCTAGGATTCCTTGCCTTGGTGTGGAGCTTAGACCTAGCTCGGGGGTGACCTACTGTTGATCTTGATGAGCAGTGCGGTCTAAGGTTGGGAGGTTCATGGAAGGCATGCACCTGGTAGGTGGAATTACCACCATTTCAAAGATAAGTATCAGATGGTGTTTTTAATTATGCCTCTGCATGTCAGTCTATTTATAACTATCATGTATTCTGTTGTGCATAGGAATTAATGTAAAAACCATTGACTATTTATAATAACAATAATTCTTATGCTTACTCTAAGTTTCAATGTGTTTAACCTGTTTTAAATGCATGTCATATATATATAATTACGCATGAGATTTTTATTCCATGAAGTAGCACATGCCCAGCTTATGGAAATGGGGTGTTACATTACATTCCTCACAACAACTATGACAAATTAACTCAAAGGAATAAAACTTTTGACAATGCTTATTGAAAGTTGCATGAAGTTCGCCCAGGAAGGAGATTCTAGCAGGGGGTAAGGATCGATACCACTAACAAGAATCTCTGTCTAATGAGAACATGAACATATTCATACATATGTCCTCATGATGGATGTCAAGCTACCATATTAAAGCATGAAATTCTATAACATGTTCAAGAGGGTTGTCATTCTTACCTTCATAAAATATTGGCAACAAGTCTTGCCATTCATCAACTAGAATCATGGGATGTGGATAACTAGCTATGGTTGAGAAATTGAATGGGGAAAACTTCTTGGCCAGGATAACCTCAATAGCCATTTGAAAATATGACTTCTTAAAACTGTGAAGTCACCATTAGATTCTTTAATCATGGAGTCACCAGGTGAATGATATGCAGTTTGAATGTGTTTGGCCTTTGTTCACCATCAAAGATCATATCTGATCATTTTCGTTCTCCCAGGGAATATATATTCACTTTAGTCCCTGACAATGAAGCCATTAATGTTAGCACTGAGAGTCACCCTCAGAATGCAAGAGGGTAAACCCAGTACCCATCAAAATGTTTGGTGGATGTTGGTTTTATGAATGGAGGTCAAACAGACAAAACTCAATACAAGAATGATTTTAATACAAAAAATGGACAAGAAATGGATAGGGAAGTGAGGGCCTCATTAACTTCGGTCAGTGATTTGAGTTTAAGTGTGAGCAGAAGGAATACTTATTGAGAGAGGTGAAAAATATTTCTATGGGAATATGGCTTTCAAGCAGCTTGGTGAAGAAAAACTCAGGCTCAAGAGCACTCTTGACCTCAAGTTTAAGACAATGAAATATGTCATAGAAGCACAATAATCAAACCTACATCATCATACAACTACAACAACTCGAATGGATCCTCCATGCCTGAGCCTTTTAGCACAAGGGGAAATAAGATAACAAATAAGCTGACTAAAATTGGTCACAACAATACTGTAATCAAACCTACATTACAATAGAACTACAACCCTCAACTATATCCTCCATGCCCGAGTGTTTCAACACAATTTTTACAAAGAAATGAGAGAATTTGACTTCTATTAATGCGAAAGTCTCAAATTTGATACATGACCAGAGAACAGTTCTGGCATCAAAATTACATAGTAGGGAGCTCGGCTCAAATAGTTGATGACCATAACAAAATATTGAACTAATCAATTTATACTCAAATCAATGCACAACTCCCATGAGTGTGATCTGGCCATTGTATTCAAATCCTTTTGTCTGCGCCTTCTTTTGTGAGACTGTGCATGTATCCTTTTGTCAGACGCGAGATTAGATCGACATGGGCCTACAGAAAAAATCATCCATAGGGGTACCTTGGGCTGACAGTCTTCTGTCTCCACAGCTAGACCCTCCATGCTTTCTAATTACTGATTGAGTTGATATTTCAACCTCCATTCCTTTCTTTATTAACTGAAATTTCATCGAGATCGAGATGAGGCTTAATTCCTAAGGGGAAACCATGTGTTGCTCTTGGATTTGATGTTATATAAGCACATGATTGAGGACCATCAAAGGTGGTTTGTATTTACACCACTTTTGAGCATGCAATTCATGACCAACTTCCATGTACGCCCATCTCTATACCATGGTTTCAATTGCGAGACCTCTCAATAATTTTAACGCTCGAGCAAGTTGCGTCCCTGCAATGAAGTGTGGTCATCAATCTGGTCATGATATGAAATCTGAGAATCCCTGCTACTTGTTTCCATGCACTACTCTAGGATGGGATCTGCTTCCTGCTGTGAAGATATGTGACTCACAATTACTTCGGGAGTTCGAGCTTCGGGCCTCCTTAATGTGTAGCTCTTACAATCCTCTGAAGTGTCGAATTATCGAAGTGGTAGATATGGTGACGCGTGGCTTCTTGATTTGGACGGTCAAGATTTACTTCGAGATTTTGGGCTTCGAGCCTCCTTGATACGTATCTCTTACAATATTTATAAGTGCCAAATTCTTGAAGTGGTAGATCTGGTGATGCGTGGCCTCTTGATTTGGATGACCGAGATTTACTTCGGGAGTTTGGGCTTCAGGAATTTTCTTCTGCTTTTTCGTGCAACCCTCTGAAGTAAATCTCCTGAAGTGTGAGATCTGTCGACATGTGGAATCTTGATTTGGGTGACTGAGATTTACTTCAGGACCTTTAGGACTTCGAGGCTTCTGGTGATACTACTTCCAATATAAACAGTCCTTGTTGGTTTGAGATCAATGCTCCACAATTATTTCGAGAGTTCAGGCTTTGACTCTTCGGCACTTTTCAATGCATAACTCCCACAATCCTCCAAAATAAATATTTTGAAGTGTGGGATCTGCCTCCATGTGTATTCAACCTTCAATGGCTCAAAATTTACTTCAGGACTTTGGCTCCTATGTCTAGTCGTAAATCCTTGCGCTACTTTGAAATCTCTATCGCTTGAGAATCGTTGATATGAGATGCTCCTGGGATCTCCTTCATTGAAAGTTGAACCTATCTGCTTTCTTTAAGCCCGCAAATAGACCGCTCTAAATGTTGCACTTATGCTTATGGTTGTTTCTTGCACAAACAAAATATTTGGACAACTGTTGTGACCCTTGACAACTTCATGTGATAATAGAGGGTTATTGACATTCCTTTGTAACAAAATGTGAGGGATCCAAATGGTAGTTTCAATGCTAGGGTGTGGAATCATCAAGGGTTATCTGGTTGTAGTTGGAGCCTCTTCCGAAGTGGTGGGACTAGATTCAGGGGGTGTGTTGTATTGATGACTGGGAATTTGCAGAAGAATTTCTTCTTCACTAGTGAGGAGGATATTGCAATCCATCGGATTACCAGGGTGGATGGGCCCTGGGTTTTGATACTATCCCATCTGTGGTGGGGTAGGATGTACCTCCTGTTGGGTATTCATGACACCTTGGTGTGGAATAGGGTTTTGCAACATGGTTGGGGGTGGTTGTTTCAAATACTGTTGTGGGTCCTGCTGAGGGGAAGGCAGTTTTGGAGGTCATGGCCTGTTCATGGATTCTTTCATCCGTTTAAAGTAAAAACATTTTGGGCAATGGTGACTATAATTTCCATGCTCACCGCAAAGTGTGCAAGGGAAGTTTGTCCGAAGGTTTCTTTTGGTTTTCCTCCCTTGGCATTTGTTGTTATTGTCCCCTTAGGGGTTCTAGTTACCTTGATTCTGGTTCCCCCCAACAGGTTGGTTTTGTTCGAGGTTATTTCCACCTGGTCCCAGTTTATTACTGTTTTAGTTTTTTCCTTTCTTCTTGGCAGTATTTGACCGATGGGCCGGATTTTCCGTATTCAACTGCTCAAAACTATGAATTTTTTGAATCGGACAGGGATGAAAAAATTTAATGCCAACATGTGTTTTTCCATGTGGAGGAGAAACCACCTGTGGAGGACTAGGAAACAAGAAATATGGATTATTTTGTGGAAATGATCCATAGGGTGCATAGAAAGGTGAAAATATTTCACTAGTGCCCAATTTATATGCTAAGGTAGAAGGTGAACCTGAACTTGGTTGAGAAGCCGTTCGCATCATGGGCGTTGGTGAGGGTCCATTCATGGGTGGAGGGGGGGGAAAAGATATGGTTGTTGGTAAGGGGAAGGAGGGTAATAATATGGCCCTCCATATGGTTGCAGATATTGAGGTGCACCTTACAATTTTGAAACTCTGGAAATGTGCGTGGGTTACAATTCTGACAGAGGCATAGTGGGTGCACAGTACACAAAATGCACAGAGAACATAATCCTTTTGGGCACACAGTGCACAGAGAACATAATCCTTTTGGGAGCACAGTGCGTGTCTATGGGATGGAATACTTGCGCACATTCTAATACACGTCGGGTGAGGGGGGGGGGGGATTTTGAGTGAAATTCTCCTCCTCGAGCTCAAAATATTGCTTTTGACAGGTAAGGATGGGTTGGTTTTGGTACCTATAACACAAATGCATTAAAAATAAGTTCTCTCTAATCCCAAATAGGGTGGAAATTGATACCTATCCCCAGTATGGTCGCCAATCTGTTGTGCCTATTTCATCACTTGGGTGAGAAAAACAATGGCACTTGCATGCCTAGTTGGGCATGCTAGACAAGAAAAAGGTTAGTGAGTGTATTAAATAATCCAAACACATGAAATAAACAACTAAACAAACTAAAAATATCTAAGAAAATAAAACTAGAATGCATAAGAAACTTTTAGAATCATAAACAATCAAACAATGACCAAGATTATGCCATCAATGGATAACTATAGTAGTTGACAAAACAAAGTAGAGAAAAATGAGGACTTATGAGTCCCCTCTTCCTCCTTGGGAGGGATATTGAGTTCTCTGATGGAGAGCTCTTCTTACAATGGAAGAAAAATGGCAAATGATGAAGAAAACCAATGCCTATTCCCTCAAGAGGTGAGTGGAATGGATTATTGCAATGATGCTTGAATACTCCTAAGAGAAAAGAGGATTCTCAAGGGAGAATTGAGGCAGCATAAAAATACTATGAAGATATTGGTTTCTTAGTGCACCCATGGCCTCCATTTATAACATTTCTTTAAGGAAATATTCAACTGGTTCTTAGTGTGAACAAGGGGCCCTTTAGGGCACCCTTTGGTCCTTGACCAGCCCCCCATTCGGAGTTTTCTCATATCTAAAGGTCAAATCAAGTTGTGATCTAGAACATAAGTGGTTGGGGGGCCGATAAGAACCATAAATCCACTTTTCATAGGAGTGCGTGGATTTTCTCGTACATAATCGCGCATATGGTGCATTGTGTGCTCTACGGGCTTCTTTGGCCTGTGCATTGTGCGTGCGCTTCCTTTAGTGAGTTTGTGCATGCAAATTTTTTCCCAGTTTCTATAGGTTTTTCCTTTTGAAAATGCATTTTGGTGCTGTAGGTGAACTAATAGTTGTTGGCATTGCTGTATTTCTGTAACCATTTGTGTGCAATGTTGTAGATGAAATTTCAGTGATAATAGACTCCCCCAAGTCCTTCCTTGCATGTATCATTACACATAATGAAATATTCCTTTGGATCAACAATATTTAATATTGGTGCATTGGTCAAGAAGTCCTTCAAATGTTGAAATATTTCTTCACATTTGGAATTCCACTCAAAATTTACACCCTTCTTTTGCAAAGAAGTGATTTGGTGTGAAATCTTTGAAAATCTGCAATAAACCTCAAGCAGTAACCAACCAACCCCATAAAGATCTTACCTTTGAATTTTTTTTTGGTGTTGGACATTCTTTGATAGAATTAATATTTTATGGGTCCACTGATATGCCATCTTCTGATATAACATGGCCCAAGTAGTGGGTTTTCCTCTAATATAAAGTGCATTTTCTCAACTCAACATACAATTGGTTCTCTCTCATTACTTGTAGCAACATCCTCAAGTGTTTTTCATGCTTCTCCTCCATCTTAGATTGGATAAGGATACCATCTAAGAATACAATAACAAATCTTTCCAAGTAATCTCTAAACTCTCCATTCATCAAACACATAAAACTATCCAGTGCATTTGTCAACCCAAATGGAACTACTATGAACTCATGACCATAACTTGTCTAGAAGGTTATCTTGATGGTATATTCTTCTCTAATTCTCACTCGATAGTATCATGACCTCAGGTCAATTTTGACAAATATCCTTACCCCTTTCAGTTGATAAAAATGATCATCAATCTATGGTAAGGGGCACTTGTTCTTTATCGTAAATTTATTCAGTTGTTTGAAGTCAATACACAACCTCAGAGTTCCATCATTTGTTTTCACAAAAAACATTGTGGCACCCCAAGGTGAAAAACTTGGGAATATGTACCCTTTCTTGAACAATTCTTCTAGCTACATCTGCAACTCTTTCCACTCTGGTGTTACAATGTTGAAACCTCTCTGATAGATATAAGCCTTGGAATACTTTGAATTGTCCTTAAATTCCCTTCCTCATCAAGGCACGTGAAAGCCTTGTTGTAGCAATTTAGTACAACATGATGTTTTTAAAACCTATCCATACCAATCAAGCATTCACAAGAACCCAAAAGTATAGTATTCAAATCTTCCTTTGTCCTGACTCCATTCAATTCCATTAGATAATCATTAACCATCTCATTGATCCTTCTCTTAGCTACAATACCTAGTTGAACCAACCAATATTTTCCATGTTTGCTTCTTTCCAAATGACACTTCTCAACAAAAGTAAGATCTATGTAGCTATGGCTAGCTCAAAAATATATTAAAACAACTATGGGTTGGTTATTGATCTTACCTTAAACCTTAATCATGTCATATTGATGGTCTAATTTCCTATTAGTCAAAGTTGCATAAATCCTTTGCATGATTCTACCCATGTATTCAACTGTATTAGCTTCCTAAATATTATGGACAGCCCTCATTCTATCTCCTTTGTGAGGTAAATATTTATACATGTGGTCTCCTTCACATCCCCAACACTTTATGGGATACTGTATTGGCCTATTCCCCAAGGAATATGACATCTTGGGTTCACCTTACGTTGGTTTCCCTTGATAATATTCTTGAGATTTGTTCCTAAAGAAAGGTTTCACACACCCAAACCATAAGTATCCTTTTTAGGGATGAGCCATAAAATTTTCGCTTTTCTCAATCACCTCGAATTGCCATAACTAGGATTTCATCGTCTCCAATTCAGAGAGGGTTTTCCATCGACTATAAATTTGTTCAGATCCGATATCTAGACCAAAAATCATGGTCTTTCAATGTTCTTTAGGCCTTCATCGACTAAAGTTTCTCACCGCCATGTGGCACCCATGTGGCTCCCTGTCACTCGACACTCCACATCATCATAGCATATGAATACTCTCCCAATGAGAGGTTGACACTTGTCTATCCCTTATAGGCCTACTAAATTAATTAATCATTATCATAATAAAATCTCTCTCTTTAATAATCATTTAATCATTTATTTAATCCCTATTAGGGATAATTAATCTTCATTAAAATTAATTAACCCCATAAATTCCATTTTTACTTGGTCTAAATTACTACTCCATTAAAACCAAGGATTACTTCCATTTCACCTTGGGAATCCCATAATTTCTGGTGGATTAGTGTTGATTATTATAATAAAGTATCGTCACATTAACTTATAGTCAAATCATATTACTAATTTGTTCTTTTACTATTTATATTATAATATAATCATAATAAATTATATTATAATAGAATTAAATATATCAAAGAGGCACTTAGGGTTATTAATATCAATTTAACACCTAAGTATTCATACTTTAGCGTAATCCATCTCCATGCTTTTATGAACATGCCCAAAACTCCCGAATGTCGAAGCTCCAGAGAGGGTCCCACTTATATTATAACTTTATCCACATATAATTAATCATATTACCATAAAATATAGTTAATTACATTTAATGTTTATTATATCATTGGAATACGAGAAGTAGGTTCGGGCCTTTGACCATTTTTTCTCATATACTTTATCACCCCAAGTATTCTGGTGTCCCGAAGTGATCTAGGAGCTTGATGGGGCTCATAAAGGCCTAAAAATAAAATTTCTCAGAATGGATTCAAAATAGACATGTGATTAGGCCTCGTCTATACGAACCCAATGCAACTTGAACGGACTCCAACAGATGTCGTATGCTCTAGATATGGTGATTTGTTCATAGGTCAAACATGCAAAAAATGATGATTGTATAGTCTGTACAGTCTGTACAGTGCCATGTGGCAACTAACTATACAGGGCGTACATATGACTTGGTAGGAACATTTGGGAGCTAAACGTATAGTGACTGAGTGTATGGACTGACACATGGCAGGGTGACTGGGCATACAAAATGCTCACGTGGACAGACAAGTGGGCCAATAAGGGAGTGACACATGTCACCCTTGCACTGGTGACATGTGGCACGTCTATACATATGATGGGGAAGGTCTGTATAATCCATACGACACGTGGCGCTTGCATGGCTGGTATAGGTGGCAAACAGGTGGACCATCTAGCGTTCGACACATGACATGTTTTCGACAAATGGTGTGGTACCACGTGGCCCAGACATGGGTTTCCACGTGGCACCCATGGATTACTTTGTTGGTGGAAAAAATTGTTGAGTGCATGGGTTTTGAGCCTGTCATCTCAGCGTGGGCGAGTGGTTTGGTAGGGCCAGGCTAGCCAGCCCGCTTGTGGTAGGTCTTATACACCATGGTCTATATTAAATTTATAAAGTGGGTGCTATGTAATTCTGAGCAGAAGTAGGGCTGGGGCCTAGCCCTAGCCCTTGGCTGTTATAACCCTAAATTGCACCATCCATGCTTACCTGGCATCAGGCCAACTCATTACCCTTCATTGCCAAATCAATGCTGAGACGACTCTTCAAAAACCTCTTAAAACAAGTAACCCACGCCCTAACCCACTGCTGGGCATGTTGGAACGCTGGCAGGCCTTATACTGCATGCGTTGGACCGCAGGCTGGCCCACTACAGCACGCGGTTACCTAACAAAGCAAAAAATCAGGAAAGTTTCCGCCGGGACGAAAAGCTTTAGGTCAGTTAACTGGAACTCCTATCCATGCATGGCCGAGAGTTCATCTAAAACCCTAGCTCCTTCTAGCCTATAAAAGAAGGGGTAGGGGTACTATTAAAAGGAGGAAAATCATAGCA
>SNQJ01S0066118.1:49697-69658 GCA_010110895.2 Picea sitchensis
GCTAGGTATTTGGATGAACCCTCGGCCATGCATGGCCAAGAGTTTCAGTTAACTCACCCATATCTTTTTGTTCCATCGACAACTTTCCTTTTTTCATGCTTTTGTCGGTCCACGCGGGCTGTTTTGGGTCAACCAGCGTGTACATGCGTGCAGTAATGGGTTAGGGCACGTGGGCCTTTACACAAGAGGATTTTCAAAGAGTTGTTCAGCAATGTTTTTGGCAAAGAAAGGATATGAGTTGGCCTGATTCCAGATAAGCATGTGTGGTGCAATTTATGGTTATAACAACGTCATTCTGGTGTTATTGCCCAACTCCATGCCATACAAGAAACAAAGACACCCTCGGTCTAGAAAGACCTCCAAGCCCTCCTTTTTAAACATAAATGGTCTTTTCCACTCCCCAAGGACTCCCTCCTTCTTGTGGTGTTCATGATCATTCCATTCCCCTTGTACCTGAAATCCTTCCTCCCAATATCCATTCGTTTGTCACCCATTTTCACAAAAAAATGAAATTGAGAAAATGGTCTAGGAACTCCTTAATGCAAGTGTTATCTGCCCTAGTACGAGCCCCTACTCTTCTCCTGTGTTCATGGTCCTGAACAAAGAAGGTTCTTGGCGAATGTGTCCTGACTTTCATGCCCTCGACAAATCGACCATTAAAGACAAATTTCCCATTCCTGTCATTGATGACCTCCTGGATGAATTGAGTGGCGCCAAATTCTTTACTAAACTTGATCTTTGTTCGAGCTACCACCATATACATATGAAAGAGGAAGATTCCCAAGATTGCTTTTCGAACTCATGAGGGCCACTATGAGTTTTTGATCATGCCCTTTGGCTTGTGTAATGCCCCCTCCACCTTCCAAAGCCTCATGAATCATGTCTTCCATCCTTTTCTCCATCAATTTGTCTTAGTTTTCTTTCATGATATCCTCATCTATAGAAAAACCTAGACATAACATCTTGCTCATGTGGATCGAGTTCTCCATCTACTCTCTCAACACCAACTTTTCTTGAAACAGTCTAAATGTACTTTTGGTGCCTCAGAAGTAGAATACTTGGGTCATCTGTTTGGCAAGGATGGTGTCACAGTGGATCTGAAAAAGATTGAAGCTATGCAAGACTGGCCTCACCCAAAGACTCTCAAAAGCTTGCGTGGATTTCTGGGCTTAATAAGGTATTATCGCAAGTTTGTTAAGAATTATGGAAAGATTGCCACACCTCTCAATGCTCTCCTCAGAAAGAACTATTTCACTTGGACTCCAACCGCTTCTCAAGCTTTTCAAACCTTGAAGATGGCCATGTGCACCACTCCAGTTCTGGCCCTTCCTGATTTCACAATGACCTTTGTGTTGGAATGTGATGCCTCAAGGAAAGGAATTGGTTATGTACTTATGCAAGAGGGTCGACCCATGGCCTTTACCAACAAGAAACTATCTGAAAGAAATATGGGCAAATCCATCTATGAAAAGGAAATGTTGGCTATTCTTCATGTCGTTGATCTGTGGCTCCATTATCTATTGGGGTAACATTTCCAAATTAAGACAAACCATCAAAGCCTCAAGTATTTTCTGGAACAACACATTTCCTCCCCAGAGAAACAAAAATGGTTGACTAAGATCTTTGGATATGATTATGGGATCATTTACAAGAAAGGCAAAGACAATGTGGTTGCAAATGCACTTTCCTGAAAATATGAAGATGAAGGATCCCTTTTTTCTCTTTCCTTCATTGTACTAGATTGGTTCCAAGATGTTCTCCAGGAATGGCTACAAGATCCCAAAAGTTCGCATCTAATCCAACAATTGTAGTCCAATTCTCCAGCTCCCCTAGGGTACTCTTGACTACATGATGAGTTTCTATACAAAGTCCGGTTGTATTTAAGTAAGCAATCAAAGCTTAAATGCATAGTACTTTCAAAGCTTCATGCTACACCCATAGTTGGGCACTCCGGGTTCACCAAAACCTATGACAGGGTTAAACATTCTTTTTTATGGGATGGTATGAAACAATACATCCATAATTTTGTCACTGAATGTGATGTGTGTCAACATAACAAGAGAGAAATAGTCAAATATTCGGGCACACTACAACCACTTCCGATTCCACCTTCTATTTGGAAGGATATCTCTATGGATTTTATTACCAGTGCTGGTACGTAAATATGTTCACTGTATATCTCACACTCATTTAAATGTCAATCCGAGATTCATAATTGAAAGAGTCATTACACCATATGTGCCAAGAACAAGTAACCTATCTAAATCTGTTGCATATAGGAAATAATTAATAACCTAACAATTCCATTTCTGAGATCTCTAAATACTTCAAAATATCCTATGAACTTAAAAGAGAAAACTGATAATGAAAATTAGACAAACAGTCAATCAAATAGATGTTGTCCTAGAGAAACAAGTCTGTTCATTTTAGGCACTTGTATTGAAACGATAAAATTTAAGAAGCTTGTCTCCTGTAGTAATTAAAACAATCAACTCCAACCATTCTTGAAACAAAAACCAACTTCAACTTCATGTAATTCAATCAAACCAACATAAGGGGAATTCAATATAACTGAAAGACTTTATTACAACACATGAAGATGAAAGATAAAGTCTCCTGGTCCCTTGTGATACTACAATCATAAACTTAAAATATCAATCCCACACTTCAAATTATGAGATAGATACCTTCAACATTGTATAATAAAATGTATATTCGATCTAGCACTTGCCTATACACACCAATCCAAAATGATTAACTCAATGCTCAATCCTAAGAATGAAATAAATACTAATCACACACACATGCTACTGTAAACTATCCACACAAACACACAAAACGTATACAATGAGGTTTACCTTAGTTGGGGCAGTGGGCCCTTGCCGAACCAACAAGGAACCTCTTAAGGAGTTAACAGACTAAAACTTTCACTCACATCCAAGAATTGATATAAAAGATATTTTGTATTAATTTAGCTGATAAATTGGATCAACAGTCTTTTACTTCATACATGACGATGACAAGTACTGTCTGATTCTTATCGTATATTTCTTACATGCCTCTCTACACAACATTCTTTATATAAGGTAAGCCAATACTACCAATATTTATGGATAAACATTAAATAGTTCAAGAAATTCCAGAATTAAGATTTACATCAAATGTTTAGGAGTCGAATCCATCCTCATGACACAAAGTGCATGAGCGATGGAGTCTCTTGCAACTAGAGAACTGACTCGGATTCTTCTATCCAACTGTCTTCTCAAAATCTCCACCATTATCTAGGTCCAACTAGCGCATCCCGAAATAGAGGTTTTGGTACCGGATTGCACACAGTCACGAGTCGAGTACCGGAATAGAACAAAGCAAGGAGTACCAGAATAGTGCACATCTTGGTACCAGATCAAAATTGTCTTAGGTAGCGGAATGGATTCGGTACTAGATTACACGGTGTCTAGTAGTGCTAGATAGACTGCTCATAAATCAAATTATTAGAACTATACAAAATAAAACACTTTCAATCGAATTAATTTAAGAAAGTTAAACAAACATGATTTAAATCACCAATTGCCTCTTGTAGACATGACATAGATATTAGGCATGTGTTTTGGGAGGGAATAGTCCAGTATAGGTTTATAATAGAGGAAAAAATACTTAGATAGAGGGTAAGATAGGGTATTATCTTATGTCAAAATGGAGACTCAACATTTCCCCCATGCTGAAGATGTTGCATGTCCTCATGCAATGTTATCAAAAGCTAATACCCAAAAAATTTCTGCACAATTGGACCCTCCTCTGTCATTCCTCATATTGCAAAATGTTAACACCGGAAGATTCACTCTTGAATTACTTCTTGATCACCCTAGTGTAATGGACCAATCGCAAGACTTTGTTAAGTTTGGAAGAGACCTCTGCATGCTGCTCCTTCAATTTTGCATTCTCTGCCTTGATATGCCTGTTCGATATTTTGTATTCTTCAATTTCTTGTTTCAATCTCTCAATTTCTGTTAATAATGTTGGTTCATTCAGGGACTAGTCTGGACTTGGTGTGAGTACTTCCTTGGCCACCATCTCTCTAGCCTCTTTTTCTTTCCTCAGACTTCTCAGATCCTTTATTATCATCTTTCGTCTGCTCAAGGATTTTCCTGGACTTGGTGTGAATGCTTCCTGAGTTACCACCTCTCGAGCTTCTTCTCCCTTCCTCAAATCCATCAAAGTCTTTGTTACCAATCCTTCCATCTCACTTATTGTTACCAGTCCTTCTATTTCACTTGTGGTAGCTCCCCAGCCACTCTCTTTGTCTGGAGAACTTGGAATATCCATAGGTTCTCTTTGAGGAGAAGGTATGTTTGGAATTGTCTCATGTTTATCCATACTTCTAGTGGTCCTGCGTATGGGTGGCGAGGATTTCTTAGACTTGCTGACAGGGGTAGGAGTTTCTTCAAACAGTTTCCTTTTCTTAGATTTATTGATAGGCCCAAGCCTGGACATCTGTACCTCCTGTGTTGACTAGACCTTTATCTTGCCGGCTTGAACTATAAATTATGGGGTTTTCTTTTGCTGGCAAACCCGTAGTCCTAACCTAGAATATTGAGGCATGGGATCTGGAACTTGTTCCTCCTTTCCTTCTAGTTTCTTCCTATTTTTACTTGTCACCTTAGCAGTCTCCTTCAAGCCACCAACTGAGCTTTGGGAAGGCTGAGTAACTTCAGAAATACTTTTCAATTCTTTAGGGGATTTTGGAGGGGGTTTTACAGTTGGCTCTAGTAAAATCCCTTGTTGATCTATCTCCTTTTTTTTCTTATTCTGTGACCATTGGTCTTTAGGGAATAGGACTGAGCTAGATGCTTCAGTTGGTGAAAATTTTTTCTTTCTTTGTAATTGGAAGTCGGGTGTCTTCTCTATTTGATTAGTTAGTTCTGATGGAATTTCCATAATTTTTTTGCAAAATGTTATCTGATTGACCACATGGTTCTAATCCCTCCTTTTGTCTTTTACCCCTTTGAACTGAAGTAGAGATTACTCTCTGGAATTGAGTGGTTGTCTTCTTTCTCGATATAACAGGATCCCCGACGATAGACTTTTCCGTCACTGATTTCTCAATGGATTGAGATGAGTTGGTCACAACAGTGTCTTCTTTACCTCCTGATGCCATGTCTTTCTTTTCTTTTCTGCTTGAGCCTTCACTGTGTGTCCCTACCTCCTGTGTCTCAACTAAATTGGATTTCTCTTGAGTGAAGCTCTATTGGAGCAACTACTTCCAACTACCCCCTTGTGTTTTTAGAACATGAACAACCAACAATTTGATTAAACCATGATGATGAAGACTAGTCTTGGGTTTCTTAGAAACTGACCTCACCCCTCTTGCCATTTTTGTTAAACTCAACCATAAAAAATGGGGAAAATTTATCTGTGGTCCTCCCTCAAAATGTGACAAAAGATTTAAATGATAAATGAAGGTCACTACATACCTTCCCTCACAGGTGAGGAATTTTTGCAGACTTATAAGCATTGTCAAATATTTTTCTTTGATATAGCTCTGAGGGACGCCCTTGGTCCAATTGGGGTCATGATGTTCTGGATTGAGGAATTGTTGACAGAGCATTTTATCTATGATTACTCTTTTGAAGTATCTTTCTCTAGCCATCGGGAGACACGTGGCCTCTGATATAGTGGCCTCTGTAATTTTTAACTTCACATCCCCAAGCTGTACATTCTCTCCATCATATGTTTGCACAAAGTTGAGAGAAATTCCCTCATGATGGCCCTTAAATTTCTCCAAGAATGGCACCCACCCTGCCTATTCATATTTTTTCTTACAAGCCTGATATTCTGTTGTTTCTTTGTATATTTGAAATATTGGCTCATGCCTGTCGACCCCCATACTATTTTAAGCAATTCTATTGGGTGGATAAGGCACAGACAGAAGGTCAAGGGTTGAGTACCAGATGATAGAGTATCGATTGGGAGAAACATACAAGGGATACAAAAGCATAGGGTGTCTGTAGATAGTGTGACAAAAAGAGTAAATAATTATCATCTGGATGGCAGAGCCATCCAGAGGAGAATTTATGAACGGATGTGTAGATTACAATGGTCATGTTGATACTCATGATGATATCGCGAGGTAAGTTGGATCTACTAACGGTTTCCAGATTCGTGGGAAGCTTGGTGGCATACGATATTCACGAAAGGAGGTGGTCGTTATGATCGGGGCTCATGTATATGAAATCGACTGGGATCATTACTTGATATGATGAGATTCGTGGTTCATGTCATCTCATATAGTATGACAACTAATCATGGGGTTTATTTATCAGATAGACAGAGGGAGTTTGATCCGATAAAAGACATCGTGATTTTTCATTTTTGATGTTTCGTAGGGAACTTCCTTCTCACGAGGGTGATGTCTAAGATTTCTATAGAGATTCATGACAAAACAGGGGTACGTCATGATCCAAGAGAAATCAGATGTTCTAAATGCATATTTAGTCTAATTCCTTTAAATAATATGAAAAAAATGTCGAATATGTATGTCCTCGCACTAATAATTTGACAGTGACTTGGAAACATGATGAAAGTTACCCGTCATATTCTTACCAGTACTAGATCATATAAGTACTAGATCACCTATGTGTAGAATTTGTAATTGATACGGGATCACCTAAGTGTCAGATCGCCTATGTGTAAGACTTGCAGTTGGTACAGGATCACCTGGGTGTCGGATCACCTGTGTGTAAAATTTGCAGTTGGTACAGGATCACTTGAGTGTTGGATCACCTGTGTGTAAAAGTTTTAGTTGGTACAAGATCACCTGATTACCTAAGTGTCAGATCACCTGCGTGTAAAATTTGTAGTTGGTACAGGATCACCTGATTATCTGAGTGCTGGATCACCTATGTGTAAAATTTGCAGTTGGTACAGGATCACCTGATTACTTGAGTGTCAGATCACCTGTGTGTAAAACTTGCAGTTGGTATAGGATCTCCTGATTACCTGAGTGCCAGATCACCTATGTGTAAAATTTGCAGTTGGTACCAGAATAGTGCAAGGCCCCTTCTTTTACACTGGATAGGATCCAATACCAGATAGGCACAATGAGATGATTTGGTTGCCCTTCATACATAGAGGTGATCATCGATGCGATATAAGCACAAAAATGAACTTTCTTGAGCTTAAAAATCTTGACACTGATTTTGGTGACAATGATTTATAGAAATAGCTGGTGTTATATGGTCAAATCCATCTAAAAAAAACATGCAGTTGCCAAAGTTTATAGAGGAATAATGCAGGAAATATTTTTAATAGGAGGGTACTATGTAATGACCAGTAAATGAGATGACATAACTCCTTTTCTTTTGGAGCCAAGGTGACCACACTTTTGCTGGCATTTCCTCTTTTATTACAACATGATAATAATCCTAACTACTACATTTTTGTGGATTTTTATCGAGCCCAGATTAGTTAATGCTCACCGGTATTTTCAATTTTATAGAGTTTGAAAAACTTAAAGGAAACTCTCTATACTGTCCCATGGATTTTTGTCGAGCCTGGGTCAGTTCATGCTCCCCAGTATTTTCAATTTTAAAGAGTCTGAAAAACTTAAAGGAAACTCTCTATACTGCTCATGGATTTTTGTCCAGCCCAAGCCATTTCCTGCTCACCAGTATTTTCAATTTTAAAGAGTCTGAAAAACTTAAAGGAAACTCTTTCTAGTATCTATCCTCCTTATTTGTTTATCTACATGGGAACACCACCAATTTTTCTTTTGTCTTTTGTTAGTTAAAAATAAAAATAAAAAAAACTTCATCTCATGACACACCTATGTATAGAAAATGAATTTATACAATTTGAACTTACTATGGTAGGTTAGCAGGAGGGAAAACCCTCTCGCTTGCCAGTTGCATTTCGGCAGTCTGAAGAGCATTTTTGACAAAATCCTCCTTTGATAGCGGTTTGTGATAAACCTTCAGTCTATGTCCATTTACAACAAGGGAAGTCTGTTTTTCATTAATATTCTTTATCCTTACTGCACCATTGTCATAGACTGTATCAACCTCATATGGCCCCATCCATCTGGTAGACAGTTTGCCTTTGAAATTTTTAAATCTGCTATCATATAGGAGGGCCCAATCACCTGGCTGGAAGGAATTCTTCTTAATGTACATTTGGTCCTTTGTTCTTGTATCAGGGTGGTTCTTTGTAGAGAATCTTGTCTTATCTCATCAAGCTCATTCAATTGTAATAGCCTCTGTTTTTTAGCTTCATTCAGGTCCATTCCTAATTGCATGGCATTTCTGAAGGTCTTTATCTGAAACTCTATGGGTAGTAGTACCTTCTTCCCATATACCGACTCATACGGTGTATGGCCTATTGTATTTCTCCAGGATATCCTGTAGGCCCATAAGGCCTCAGGCAACCTATCATCCCAATCTTTGTGATGCAGTTGAACAGTATTAGTGATGATGGCCTCTATCACTTTGTTGGTCGATTCTACTTGCCCATTGGCTTGGGGGTGATAGGGTGAAGACCTTCTATGTCTGATCTTGTACTATTCGGTAAGGGCCTTAACCAAATTTGAGGTGAATTGTGTTCCTTGATCAATGACTATCTCCCGAGGTACCCCAAAATGAGTGAAAATTTCCTCAAAGAGAAAATCTACAACAGATTGTTCATTGGATGAATACAGGACCTTGGCTTCTACCCATTTTGTTACATAGTTTGTGCAAACTAATATGTACTTTTTCTTTTGGGACATGGGATTGATATGTCCTACAAAGTCTAAGGCCCATTTTTCAAAGGGTTCGATTACTACTTGGGCTTGGAGTGGCATTTCATCGACTGATGTAGGTCTTCCCATTCTTTAGCAATCATCGCAGCTAGGCACATATTTCTTTGCATCTTTAAAAATGGTTGGCCAATAATAGCCAGATTGTAGGATTTCAGCAAAGTGACCTCCACATGGGCCGTCATGGCAAGCTATGAAGATATCTTGCATTTCATCTTCCCAGACACATCTTCTGATTACCAAATTAGGTCCTGTTCGGTATAGGGTATCTTCATGCCACATATAATTGGCACTTAGCTGAATGATTCTCTATTTTTCTCTAGATGTCATACCTTGAGGCAGCTTGCCAGTTACCAAATAGTTGGCTACATCTACATACCAAGGGGTGAAAGTAGAAATGGAAAATAAATTCTCATCCAAAAAATAATCATCTACTGGAGTACTGTCACCTGTATGGATAAGCCTAGACAGAAAATCAACAACCAAGTTATCTCTTCCAGGCCTGTCTATGAAAGTGATATTAAATTCTTGTAGTAACAAGAACCATCTAGTTACTCTAGCATTTGTAATAGGTTTATTCATTATAAATCTGATAGATGAGTGATCTATGTGCACAAAAACTTTGTATTCTGGTATATAGTGTCTAAATTTGTTGATGGCATGTACTACTGATAATAATTCTTTCTCTGTGATAGTATAGTTTTCTTCAGCAGGTGAGAGGTTCTTACTAACAAAGTATAGAGCATAAGGAATATTCCCTTCCCTTTGTTCTAATACAACTCCCAAAGAGGTATCTGAAGCATCTGTACAGATATGGAAAGGAAGAGACTAGTTTGGACCTCTCAAAGAAGGAGCACTTGAAAGTTTTGTTTTTGAGATTTCAAAAGAGATTTGGCATTGCTCATCCCAACAAAATTCAACATGTTTTGTTAGTAGTTTGAAAAGGGGGGAAGCTAGGTTTGTAAAATTTTGAATAAACCTCCTATAGTAGCCGACATGCCCTGTAACATCCTGCTCTGGTGCATTGAGAACACTTCATTCTTTGAGGACACTTGCTCGCAAGTGATCCAGACTATTATGATATTAAAACATTTGTTCTTGATTATGAGGTGTTATGATAGATGACCTAATGTTTTACTGGTTTGACATAGACAGGTGCTATTGACTCAGTTTTATTGAGTGTGTAGGGTTTTGGACCTTGAGGATCCAGAGGCATCGACGGAACCCTTGGACTCTGGATCAAGTCAAGGAGTGTGCTATTGGGGTTTGATTGTTTTACTGTGATTTTTGTACCTTTGATTAGATGATATAATGTGGACATGTCTGACATGATTGTTGATGATGCAGGCTGACGATATCTTACTGACCAGACTCACATATGGAGTAAAGGGGAGACACACGACTACCAGAGAGGTTGAGGGAGAGGGGTGGACAACAGCCCTACCACAGCCTACTAGCACTCCCACCGTGGCTCAAACTGTAGTTTAATTATTACCTAGTTCGAGAGGACCCATGATTCCACGAGGGCAGATTGTGACAGTCGCTTGTGATGATTCTAAGGTGTGCGCAATAAGTCAGGGGCCTTATTCCTTAGAATCCCTTAGTCTCCCACAAGTTCACCTAGCGGAGTGTTGACTCCAGGGGTTATTGATGTCTACCAATCATTCAAGAGGCGAGTGGCACCCTTGGAGCACGTGGTGCATCCTGAAGGGCACATCGCGCAAAACAAACACAAGAGGCGAGTGGCACCCTTGGAGCACATGGTCCATCCTGAAGGGCACGTCGCGGAAAAGAAACAAACGAGGTGAGTGGCACCCTTGGAGCACGTGGTGCATCCTGAAGGGCACGTCACGCTGATGATGATGAAGGAACAAACCTAGATGGCCCTAAGACATTTAACACATTAAGAAATTCTTAAACAACTTCCTTAAATATGTGATTCGGAATCTATGTCCTAAGTCTAAAACTTCTCTAGGGTAAAATTTTGTCTAACCTTAAGAAAAATACGTTATAAAAATAAAAAAATAAAATTAAACTAAAAAACCACTTAAGTAATAGTTTAGTCTTCATAAAATTTTGGGGCTAAAATGAAGAGAATAAAATTTAATTAAAATCGGTGGATTTAAAATTATGAAGAATTTAGGTGTTTTAACTTGTGAGAAGTGTATGAGATTATTAAATTTTTTAATAAAAGGAAAAGAGTTAATTTATTGTGTCATTTTGGCTCTAATAAAAGGGGAAAAGAAGATAATAAAATTGAGGAAACTAAGGAATGGAAGAGCAAAAGGAAAGAGAGACTTATGGTAGCGAGGTCAACTTGGTAAAGAATGTAATAAAGAACCTTCTAAATTGAATTCAATTTAGCAACATCATTTAGGAAAGTATTTAAAACACGTAAGGAATCTAGGGACACCTAGAATTAAAAATAGGAGAAACTCTAGGTGGGTGAGGGAAATGAGACAATTATTAATTTAGAGAAATTAATGGAGAGAAGCGTGGGGGATGAATGACACTTGTATGAAAGATATTTTTAGAAGATTTTATTAAAACCTAAAGTAAATGAAATTTGGGGAAAGTGGGAAGTTCTAAAACTCTATAAAAGAGAGTAAGGAGGATGAAGAAAGGGATCGGTTGTTAGAATAACGTTATATTTGAATTGTGTTGATTACTTGTGAAGTTTAGAGTTTCCCGGCTCGGATAGGAGTGGTAGCTCGACTGGCATGGCTTGGTAGGGCTAGACATACCATCTGGATAGTGTGTGGCAGCTGCGACTAGGGTGGCTAAGGGGAAGCGAGCACCCCTAAGCGTTGGTTGGGAGGTACCAGCGTAGTCTCAATGGTCGGTGAGAGAGAGCATGGGCCTTGTGAGATGACACTTCGAGGCGAGCGAATAGGCACTTGATAAGCTTCTTGCTTGAATCTTTAGAATGTTGTAGGTTTGATGATTTAGATCGGTGTGTGTTTGAGTAGAAAATAATTAACTTGAATATGTGGTTAGTTCTTGTTGGATTGACTGTTTTATTACTCCATCATGGGTAGATATGTGAAAAATGTAACAGATGAAAAGGTTTCCTCTGCTTGGTTTTATGCTTGATGGATGATAATAGCTTACTTGAAATGTGATCATAGGGTCATCAGCCAACACATCCAGCGAGCAATGAGCGGAGGGCAGCTGGACAAGCCATCACGAATTTTGAGATCACCTTGGGAATTGATGCGCGATCTAAAATGAGCCATTAAGATGAAGCAAACTTGTATAATGTAAACGGACCATGAGCAATCATCTCTCATCCTTAGTAGGTAGGCGACATTTAAAATAGTTAATGTAATCCATTCCTTCAGATCCATTCCATCCATCCATCCATCCATCCTTCCTTCCATCCATCCCTCCATCCATCCATCCGTCCATCCATCCGTCCATCCATCCATCCATTCCATCCCTTCCATCCATTCCATCCATTCCATCCATCCATCCATCCATCCATTCCATCCATCCATCCATCCATCCATCCATCCTCCTTCCATCCATCCATCCATTTCCATTCCTTCCTTCCATCCATCCTTCCATCCATCCATTCATCCAGTCCATCCATCCATCCTCCATCCATTCCATCCATCCATTCCACTCTTTCCTTCCTTCCTCCATCCATCCATCCTTCCATCTTTCCGTCCTCCATCCGTCCATTCCATCCATCCATCCATCCATTCAGGCTCCGTCCATCCATTCCATCCATTCCTCCATCCATCCACTCCTCCTTTCCATCCGTCCATCCGTCTTTCCATTCCATCCATCCATTCCATCCATCCATCATCCATCCTCCATTCCGTCCATCCGTCCTTCCATTCCTTCCATCCGTCCATCCATCCATCCATTCCATCCATCCATCCATCCATCCATTCCATTCCATCCTCCGTCCATCCATCCTCCTTCCGTCCATCCATCCATCCATCCATCCTTCCATCCATCCATTCACATTCCGGTCCATCCATCCGTCCATTCCTTCCTTCCATCCATTCCATCTGGAAAGCGAATCTGAGGATTCTATCAGCAGTTGCCCTTACCAGAGATGTTGTGGGACGCGATAAGCATGGATTTTGTATTGGGGTTGCCAAGGACAAAAATAGGTGTTGATTCAATATTTGTGGTGATTAGATGGGTTTCAGATGGAACACTTCATCCCATGTCAGAAGAATAGTGATGCAACTCATTTTACCGTCACATTCTTCAAGGAGATAATTAGGCTTCATGGGTTGCCGAAAAGTATAGTTTCGGGCAGAGACACGAAATTCGGAGAAATTTTTTGGAGGACCTTATGGAAGAAGCTAGGAGGACTAATTTGATGTTTAGTTTAGCTTATCATCCTCGGATGGATGAATGAGACAGTGGTCAAGAGAATTCCTAGGAGACTTAACAGAAGCTTGGTGGTGGAGCACCACAGCAGTTAGGACAATATATTACCATAGGCAAAATTTAAGTACAATGACTCAGTGAATTGGAGCCTGGGGCGAGTCCATTTCCAGGGTTGTTTGTAATACAGGCGGGGAATTTCTGAACTAAGAGTTTAGGACTGATTGCTACTAGGATCTAGTCTGGAGAAATTCAGCGAAGCGATGAAAGGAATTTCTGCAGCTAGGTGAAGGAAGCGGTTCGAAATTCAAGTCGAGAATCTGGTATGAGAGAAGATCAACATGGGAGAAAACTGAGTTCGAGGGTTGGTGATCTGGTTTAGCACATTGAGAGACAGAAAGGTGGACATACAATAAGATGAAGATGAAAGAAAATCGGGCCATACAAGGTCTTGAGAAAATTTAGGTTATAGAGATTGAACTTCTAGGATGGGATGAATATCTCCTATATTCAATATCATTGATTTATACCCATCTGAGAGTGGAGAAGCGAGAGGAAGCTGGGACCTAAGCGACCAATGATCAATGGGCGAAGCAAATGCCGATTCTTGAGCCAGCATATGGAATATTATCTTGGACAAGAGAGTGGTAAGAAGACCAGGAGAAAGAATACTATGAGTATCTGGTCAAATGGAAGAACCATCAGGTTGAAGATGCAGTGGGAGGCTGAGAAATTTGAGATACAAAAAGCATGGAAAGACCATGTAAGGAGCTCATGGATAGGATCCATGAAAGTTTTCAGCGAGGGAGTATGATGCGAGGGCATATTAACACACATCAAGCGAGCCAGTATTGTGAAGTGGAGGGCAATGAACAAGCCAGCACAAATTTGAAAACACTTTGGAATTGTTGCAAAAATATTAAATGAGCCATTAAGATGAGGTGCACTTGTATTGTAAAATGGACCTTGAGCGGATAAACTCTTTTCTTTAGTAGGTAGATGACATTTAAAATAGTTAATGTAAAGTAGATGGAATTTAATTCTAGACTATGCAGTTGTAAGAGTGAAATGGGATATAGACACCCTCATTGACCATTGTAACATTCATTCAAAAAGCATTTAGACAGAAGCTGACTATGCTAAAAACACCGCGGCAATTTGGATTAATAGAAAGCTTTGATTCAAATTCATGGTTTGTGTTATTCTCACATTATTGATGTTTGAATGGTATGCTCATGAATTTTTTCTTACTGTTATACATTTGCTTTATATATCTTTGTATGTGATTTCATGTATGAATTGAAGTTTATATGCTGTGTATGTGATTTCATGTATGAATTGAAGTTTGAGAGGGAGATGGAATGAGGTTCAATTGTTTCTCTATTTGAGCCAGAGAATTCCTACAAGGAGTGCGTTGACAGAGGGTTCAGATAGAGATAGTTTTTGTTCTCATTCATCTAGAAGTGAAGTTGGGCACATGAGCCATGCAAGGAGTGCGTAGGCTGGGTAAAAGTCTCATGGTTGTGAACCTGAGTGAAGCATTTGACAGACTGCTACTGCAGGTGTGCACAAAGTCAAGTGACTTCAACACTTCGAGGTTGTTGAAGGTTTGCCGCAAGGAGTGCATGCAAGAGTTTTCTTGAAGGACTTAAGGTCATGGTGAAAATATCAGGAGGAATAGGACCTTCGAATTTGTTGAAGGACAACATAGAAAAGTTGTTCCTTGAAGGTTGGCAAGAAGCGTCGCAAGTTTTCACGCAGGTGGATAAGTTCTGTGGAAGAACACTTAGTCATTTCGTGGATTGCATAAGGAAGAACGAACGGTCGATATCTTCCAGGGAAAATCAGTGAATCACCATGAGTCATTGGATCTCACAAGGGTGAAGAGGGATACTACAGATATTCCCATAGTTTTTAAAGATCAGAAGAGGTAGAGCCGTTGATTCAAGCCAGCCAGGGTTGTTGGATTATTCACGAAATCACCTATCGGGATTTCGTGAGAGGAGAGTCAAAGATTTGACAACGGAAGTCATGAAATCACGAGACATGATATCCTGACAACTACGTAAGAAGTGTGGGACCACAAGGGTTGGTGATGTGGACAGGTGGTGCGAGTCATCAAAATTTCAGAGCGAGAAGTCCTGAGCATTGGACATCAGGATTCGCAAACCCGCGAAGTCCGAATTCCTGACGAGGTGACGGAACCGTTGAAAGGTCAAAGTCGCGAGCTCATCGGAGTTTCAGTGCATTGGGACTCGGGAGTCGAAGACTCGAGTCGCTCGACACTGCGAGTGCCGAACTCGCGATAGGAGAAGTCCCGACAAGGTAAAGAAAGGCCAGCGTTGACTCGTATCGGGTCTCGGGGATCTGAGGGTGCAAAGTTAGACTATTGACCTCATGAAGTCGCGAAGTCCGATTCTCCGAGTGTAGAGAGGGAATTGCAGGGAGATGTTTGTGGGTGAAAATTTCTTGATAGGGAAATAGAAGGACCGGTTAGTGTTCTTCGGGCCGAGAGAGAGAGAGAGAGAGGATCCCGTGAGCAGGTGTGCCTGTGGGTGCGACACTGCATCAAAATGATTCCACGAATGAGAGTTTATTTACTGTAAATTATATCAATGTGAATGAGGGTTAGTGAAATTTCACATGTAGTAATTTATGTCCATTTTGCTTACTGTAGTCATATCAAATTTGCATCTAAAATGAATCCAGTGATAGCAAAATTTTTACGCTAGCCAACATTTTGGTTGGAGAATCTTTAACACCGTGCCTTTGCTCATGAAATTTATTTTTTGGCTACATTGAACCACGCTCCATCTACGTGGGGTCTTCTCGATGAGTAGTAAGGTGGGATGTCTATGTGTGTTTCTCACGATCTGGTTTTAAACTTCAATGTGACTGTGTGCGGTTCTTGCCACAATTTTCTTTTTATTAAAGCTGTGTTCATGCTAACGGTTGCTGTAAATTTTCGTGCCTGAACTCTTCTACTATTGACTCTGATTTTTACCCTCTATTTGTTGACTGGTGTATGACTGATGACACCCCCGTTTTTTCTTTTTAAATTTTGATTGAATTGTCGAATTGTCCACGGTCGGGCTGCTTAACCGTTCACCTGTGTCTACTGACAAAATGCCCAGGTTTTGCCCAGGATGACTACGTCTTGCCTACGATTTCTGGCATTGGGCCTGTAACTCCAAGAAAAAGGTCGATTGGTTGACTCCCTAGTCTTTCATTTAGTTATTTAGTGAATGTGTTTTCCCTTAATCCAGATGGCATTTATGTTCACACTAGTGAATGGAAACCTCCTTGTTCCAGAACGCATTTTCCTGTACTCCAGCAATTCTCTATGATTTTACATTGTATCCCTATGATTTTTATTAATGTAGGATCCCAACTTATCAGAAAATGTTTCGATATTGAACTAATTGCAAAGATAAGTACGTAAGATGCCTGATTACCCTTTTTTTTTTAGCTCGTTATTGCTCATTTAACCTTCGTATTATTATTCCTGGACTTATAAATGTTTAAGCACTTGTTATATTTATTTCCCAACAAGATTCTGGGTTATTCCCTGGACTTGAATGCAAGCCAAACCAAAGAAATTTCCCATTCCATGATTTATTGCAATAAAAGCAACCAGGTTACATGCGATACAAAATCTTAATCGATACAATTATGACTATGACAAAATTATATTAAATTCCGAATACAACATGAAAGTTTAACTAAAATTTCAGATATATATTCTGGATTTTGACAGTTCTGTAAGCACACCTCCAACATAAAATAAAATTTATGAAACTTATTTTTGCGAAATATCTGAGTGTGGAAAATTTTATTTTCTTAGCAAATGATTTACAGCTTATTGGGACAAACAACCTCTTACCCTTGTCAACTTCGATGCATGGAGCCCGGAGAAAAATTACGAGTTGTGTTCCTTGACGAGGAACATTTAAACTGTGCCTGAAAATGCAGCCTCATTCAAAGAAACCTGGAAATTAGAAAATCAATTATGTTGTCCGTGGTCTACTATTCTTGCAGGCATTCGCCTAGCCTTTACACTAACACGCCATAACTTGACTGCTCCATCAAGTCCTCCTGTAAAAAGCATACCTTCATTTTCTATTTTCTAGGCATGTTATTCTAGCATGTTATATGGGGCATCGAAGTTGCGCATGATTTACAATAGTGTAGAGTTTCATTATTATTGGATGAAGGGTATGAACATGGTAGAACCTTTTTAGATATATTTGCATGATTATGAAATGGTTTAAAATTATAAAAATGATTATTATAATTAGATTGATGAAGTGTTTCCTTTATTAATAATAATAATAATAATAATAACAAATATTAATATCATTGTTACTATTATGCTTACTAGTGGGATGAGGTATTTGTGTGTAAAGGTCGTTAAAGTATACACAATTTAATTCCTCGGACATTGCTGTATATATTCCCCATAATTATTAGTTAGTGATTTAAATTAAAAATTTTATAACAACAATAACATTTAAGTTAAATTGATTTAGGTGGAACTATGATGACTCTTGTAAAATTAAAATTCACAAAGGAAAATTGTTTCAAGGTGAATTTAGATTGTACCTTATGATATTATGTGCTTTAGACATGCATTGCACAACTCATAATGGAGGTTGGGATAAGCTGTGTTAATTTCCTTACTAGATTTATTAATGGTCGTTGTCTTGTAATGTGAATGTTATTCTTGCAAAGTTATTGTAACTTAAAATGAAATGGTGTTGTCATTTTATGGCAATGGTATGGTAGTTTTATTGTTATGGATAACACATAAGATGTAAGGTGATTGTTATTTTTGCAAAGTTAATGTGATATAAATGTAATGTGTTTATTATTTCATGGCAACGTTATTGTAATTTTTATTGTTATTGATAAACATATATGGTGTAATGTCCTTGAATTAAGTACAATAGATTATTCTGAGTTAGTAATTAAGGGTTGTTGTTCATTTTAAATAATGTTGTACATGGTTGATAAACCTTCCGTGTGCTTGGCCTGCTTGTGTCGGGTGGGATGTAGATGCCTCCATATTCCTCAGAACTCGCCATCCCTAAGACCTTAAATGGTTAAAATCGATGGGAAACCAGGCTTGAGCATTGCTTATGTGTCTTGGAGGTCCTAACCATTGCAGGGTAGGACGGGCGGGAAGTCAGTCTTTTTATAGTCGATTGATTGTCATTTAATGCATGTAGTTACTTATTGTGCGTCTTATGTCGTCTTGTGGTGTTCGTCGTGGTTTGCATCTTGTTCGTCATCGGGTGGCGACGCAGAGTCGAATGTGTTTGTTTCCCTTGTACACGTGCACACACACTTTTAAAAACAAAACAAAACAAAATTGCACTTGTTATAAGAGGTTTGTCATCGTAACGAGGAGAATCATTACATATGGTATCAGAGCGAGATCAACCCGTGATTGAGTATCGCTATGGCTTTCGTTGACATGATTTGATTATACTATTGTTGATCGAGTTGATTGTGTGCGTGTAGGTAATCATGGTTAGAGGACGCCATGGAGGTAGATGATGGGGTGCTAGGGGAGGAGGTGCGATGCCTCTAGTAGCATCCACACCTGAGGGATCTCACCCCCAGGGAGACAAGAAGGTTCTCAGACAGGAGCAGATAATAGTTGGCGATGTAGTCGGGATGATGAGATATTTTCAGCGCATGTCCAAGGCACTGATCAACCGTTTGGATAGAGATGAGGCTAGGGCGTCGGCACCCGCTGAGGTTTCATCACACGCATCGGCCATTACTGGTAGCATTCACCGTGAACTCGAGAAGGTCAAATTTCTCAAGTTCTTTGGTGTCCTGGACGATGCAGCCACTGAGGCATGGTTGGAGAACATGGCGATGTGCTTCACACTTCGCGATTATACCTCCAACATGAAGGTTCGCATGGTGGTATTTCAACTGAAGGGGGGAACTCTTCTATGTTGGAAGACACTCCTACCGCAGCTGAACATGGCCGTTGAAGATGTGTCATGGGAACTGTTTGAGGAACGGTTCCGAGAGAGGTACCTTTTAGATGAATTCATCGAGCGTCATCTCAATGAATTCAACGCCTTACGACATGGAGTTCATACGGTGCTCGAGTACGAGGCTTGTTTTATGGAGCTTCTCCAGTATTCTCCACACCATAACACTGAGAAACTTAAGGTCAACAGGTTTGTGTTTGGCCTTAACGTCAATTTGCATGCAAATTTTAGGATTTTGATGCCTCAAACCTTGCACGATTTCATCCAGAAGTCCCTCATAGTAGAGAAGGATATCGTTAGTGGGGGTCAGACCAGGACTCCAGTGAGACCAGTAGGGAAGGTTTCATCTGGAACATAGCAGCACCAGACACCAGCAAGACATACACTGGGATATCGTAGCTTCCAGAGGGGATCCACTTTCACCACACCCCGGTGACCACTGCCTCAGCAGTGGATACCTTATCGAGGACCACAAAATCAACAACAACGTCACCAGCAACAACAACAGTTTAGGCCTATTCAGCAAAACAAACTAGGGTTCCAGGCCGGTGGGCTGTCATCTTCTACTTCAGGTACCCGGACTACTGGGCTGAAGAAGGGGTGTTGGACATGTGGGGAGCCACACTACCAGCGCGACTGTCCTGTGGAGAGGACAAGAGCATCCGGATCATTCAGACCCACTACAGTGGGAGATATGGGCAAGGCCCATAGGATTCATGCAGTGGTGAATAACCACTAGGCAGAGCACCAGTTGATTGTGGTCGAGACGACAGGTACTGTCACTGACCAGACCCTTAGTATTTTGATTGATCCCA
>SNQJ01S0066118.1:69668-109894 GCA_010110895.2 Picea sitchensis
GTGACTTGACTGATTACTTGTGGAGAGTTGGGATTTCCCAGCTCGGATAGGAGTGGTAGCTCGGCCTTGCGAGGTGAGCTTGGAGCTAGACATACCATCTGGATAGTGTGTGGCCCCTTTGCGGCTCCGAGGACTAAGGGGGAAGCAGAGTACCCCTAGCGTTGGATGGGAGGTACTGCTGTAGTCTCAATGGTCAGCGAGCTAGAGCGGTAAAGATCGCACGGACGACACTCGGAGCAGGCGAACAGGCAACAGTATGCTTCTTGTTTGAATGCTAGAATGTTATAGGATTGATGATTTAGATCGGCGTGTGTTTGAATAGAAAATAATTAACTTTAATATGTGGTTAGTTCTTGTTGGATTGACTGTTTTATTACTCTAGCATGGGTAGATATGTGAAAAATGTAACAGATGAAAAGGTTTCCTCTGCTTGGTTTTATGCTTGATGGATAATAATAGCTTGTGAATGATGCCATGGATGAGAGTTTATTTACTGTAAATTATATCAATGTGAATGAGGGTTAGCGAAATTTTACATGCAGTAATTTATGTCCATTTTTCTTACTGTAGCCATATTAAATTTGCATCTAAAACGAATCAAGTGATAGCAAAATTTTTACGCTAGCCAGCATTTTGGTTGGAGNCACCGCACCTTTGCTCATGAAATTTATTTCCTAGCTATGTTGAACCACTCTCCGTCTGCGTGGGGTCTTCTCAGCGAGTAGTAAGGTGGGATGTCTGTGTGTGTTTCTCACGATCTGGTTTTAAACTTCAATGTGACTGTGTGTGGTTGCTGTCACAATTTTATTTTTATTAAAGTTGTGTTCATGCTAATGGTTGCTGTAAATTTTTGTGTCTGAGCTCCTCTACTATTGACTCCGATTTTTACCCTCTATTTGTTGACTAGTGTATGATTGATGATGCCCCCATTTTTTCTTTTTAAATTTTGATTGAATTGACGAATTGTCCATGATCGGGCTTCTTAATCGTTCACCTATTTCTACTGACAAAACACCCACATTTTTCCCGGGATGACTGTGTCTTGCCCACGATTTCTGGCGTTGGGCCTGTAACTCCAAGAAAAAGGTCGATTGGTTGACTGCCTAGTCTTTCATTTAGTTATTTAGTGAATGTGTTTTCCCTTAATCCAAACGACCTTTATGTTCACACCAATGAATGCAAACCTCCTTGTTCCAGAATGCATTTGCCTATACTCCAACGATTCTCTGTGATTTTACATTGTATCCCTATGATTTTTATTTATGTAGGATGCTAACTTATCAGAAAATGTTTCAATATTGAACTGATTGCAAAGATAAGTACGTAAGATGCCTGATTACCCTTTTTTTTTTAGCTCATTATTGCTCATTTAACCTTCGTATTATTATTCTTGGACTTAGAAATGTTTAAGAACTTGTTATATTTATTTCCCAACAAGATTCTGGGTTATTCCTTGGACTTGAATTCAAGCCAAACCAAATAAATTTCCCATTCCATGATTTATTGCAATAAAAGAAACCAGGTTACATGCGATACAAAATCTTAACCGATACAATTATGACTATGACAGAATTATAGAAAATTCCAAATACAACATGAAAGTTTAACTAAAATTTCAGATATATATTCTGGATTTTGATAGTTCTGTAAACACACCTCCAACAATTTTTTTTTTTTATGAAACTTATTTTTGTGAAATATCTGAGTATGGAAAATTTTATTTTCTTAGCAAATGATTTACAGCTTATTGGAACAATTAACCTCTTACCCTTGTCAACTTCGATGCATGGAGCCTGGAGAAAAATTACGAACCGTGTTCCTTGACGAGGAACATTCAAACTATGCCCGAAAATGTCACCTCATTCACAGAAGCCTGGAAATTAGAAAATCAATTATGTTGTATGCAGTCTACTGTTGTTGTAGGCCTTCGCCTGGCCTTTACACTAATGCGCCATATCTTGACTGCTCCATCAAGTCCTCTTCTAAAAAGCATACCTTCAATTTCTATTTTCCAGACATGTTATTCTAGCATGTTATATGGGGCATCGAAGTTGCACATGATTTATCATAGTGTAGAGTTTCATTATTATTGGATGAAGGGTATGAACATGGTAGAACCTTTTTAGATATCTTTGCATGATTATGAAATGGTTTAAAATTATAAAAATGATTATTATAATTAGATTGATGAAGTGTTTCTTTTATTATTAATAATAATAATAACAAATATTAATATCATTGTTACTATTATCCTTACCAGTGGGATGCGGAATTTGTTTGTAAAGGTTGTTAAAGTATACACAATTTAATTCCTCGAACATTGCTGTATATATTCCCCATAATTATTAGTTAGTGATTTAAATTTGAATTTTTATAACAACAATAACATTTAAGGTAAATTGATTTAGGTGGAACTATGATGACTCTTGTAAAATTAAAATTCACAAAGGAAAATTGTTTCAAGGTGGAATTAGATTGTACCTTATGATATTATGTGCTTTAGACATGCATTGCACGGCTCATAATGGAGGTTGGGATAAGCTGTGTTAATTTCCTTACTGGCTTTATTAATGGTCATTGTCTTGTAATGTGAATGTTATTCTTGCAAAGTTATTGTAACTTAAAATGAAATGGTGTTGTCATTTTATGGCAATGATATGGTAGTTTTATTGTTATGGATAACACATAAGATGTAAGGTGATTGCTATTTTTGCAAAGTTAATGTGATATAAAAGTAATGTGTTTATTATTTCATGGCAGCGTTATTGTAATTTTTATTGTTATTGATAAACATATATGGTGTAATGTCCTTGAATTAAGTACAATAGATTATTCTGAGTTAGTAAATGAGGGTTGTTGTTCATTTTAAATAATGTTGTACTTGGTTGATAAACCTTCCATGTGCTTGGTCTGCTTGTGTCGGGTGGGATGTAGATGCCTCCATGTTCCTCAGAACAGTCGCCATCCCTGAGACCTTAAATGGTTAAAATCGATGGGAACCTAGGCTTGAGCATTGCTTATGTGTCTTGGAGGTCCTAACCATTGCAGGGTAGGACAGGCGAGAAGTCAGCCTTTTTATAGTCAATTGATTTTTGTTTAATGCATACAGTTACTTCTTGTGCGTCTTATGTCGTCTTGAGGTGTTTGTCGTGGTTTGCGTCTTGTTCATCATTGGGTGGTGACGCAGAGTCAAATGTGTTTGTTTCCCTTGTACATGTGCGCACACACTTTAAAAAAAATAAAAAATAAAAAAATTGCACTTGTTATAAGAGGTTTGTCGTCGTAACGAGGAGAATCGTTGCATTCCCTAAGAAACTTTTGATTTCCTTTTGTGAACCAGGGATCTTAATTTGGGAAATAATGTCGATTTTGGTAGGGTCCACTCTTATTTCGATACTGAAGTTGTGGTGACCTAGAACGATTCCTTCAGTAAGCATCATTCTTGATTTTCCATGACTGAGTGAGAGGTTGGTCTCTTTACATCTAACCAATACCTTCTTCAAATTATCCAATGCCTGTTGGAAATCGTCCCCATATACTGTGAAGTCATCCATGTAGACTTCCACACAATCATTGGTCATATCAGAGAAAATAGCCAAGAAAACCCTCTGAAAGGTAGCAGGGGCATTACATAACCCAAAGGAGAGAACCCTATAAGCATACGTTCCCCAAGGGTAGGTGAATGTGGTCTTATCCTGGTCTTCTGGTGAAATTTGTATTTGGTTGTAGCCACTAAACCCATCTAGAAAAGAAAAGTACCTCTTCCCAGATAAAGTATCCATGACCTAATCTATGAAAGGTAAAGGGAAGTAATCTCTATAGGTGGCCTTGTTTAGCTCTCAAAATTCCACACAAATCCTCCATTTCCCATTTTTCTTTGGTAAAATAACTAATGGGGAGACCCATTTTCTATCTGATATAGGGTAAATGAAATTGGCTTGTAGGAGTTTTTTGAGTTCTTCCTTTACTATATCTTTCAAGGCTGGGTTCATTCTTCTCTGGGGTTGTTGGATAGGTCTAATTTGATCGTTAGTGTAAATATGATGCATACATGTATCTGGGTGGATCTCTTTCATGTCAAAGTAATCCCATGCAAATGCATCAAATTGCCCCTGAATCATTTGTACCATCTTTTGTTGTTGATCTGTTTCTAGGCTAGCATTGATATACAGGGACTTCCTAGGTCTGATTTCTACAGCTTGGATAGTAGATTCCTTCCCTTCCTCTATTCGAAAAAGAGTGGCTATTGTAGAAGTGAAAGGGTGCCAAATTTCTTGAAATTCATGGCTAAAGATGTGTGTATAGTTGGGGAAATATTGGGGATAGTCAATGCATGCCAAAGCAACCAAGAATAGACTTAGGATTTGTTCTTCAGAGTGTTCTTGTACTCCTTTTACTTGTTCAAGTGTCAATAAGAGCTGGGTACAGTCCTCCTCCCCATACATATTCTCCAACCAGAGAGGGACTTCCGTGGCTGGCTGGGCAGGGGGAAAAAGGATAAGTTTCTGATTTGAGTGCCATTGGAAATTGTCATTTCTCGAGATTGACAATTGATGAATGCATCAGCAGTGGCCAACCAAGGTCGGCCTAGTACCACTGGGTGTCTTGGTTTGGGGGATTTGGGATGGATTACCAAGAAATACACAGGGTATTCCCAAGAGGCCAATGTCACTGTTATATCATCTAAACTTCCTATTGGGTTGATGACTGATTTATCTACAAGCTCTAGCAAAGTTTGTGTAGGTCTTAAGTGATCTAGTTGCAGTGTTTTCATAGTGTTTGTTGAAATCACATTTATTGCCTCCCATAGATCAATCAATGTGTTATGTAAGGCAACACCATTGATTTCTATGGTTACCACTGGCTTCCCTGGATCACTATACTTTGAAGGCATTTATGTTATAAACTTGGATAATTGTCCTACCACCCATATGACAGGAGGCTCTTTCCTCTTTCTCCTTATCTTTTTAATGCAAAGGCCCCTTACAATTTTAGCATAGATAGGTATGTCTTTAATGGCCTGTAGTAGTGGAATCTTTACACATATATTCTGGAGTTCAGTCTCTAGATTATGTTCTAGAGGTTCCTTAGTTTTCTTTATGAGCAACCTTTCTGGGTAAGGGGGATTCATTTCACGGGGCGTTTATGCTACAAGGGAATTGAAAGAAGGGGTTTCTTATGGTACTGGAGTTTTTATTTTTTCGTTCAATGGATCATTCATCTGTTCTTCTCTTTGAACCATTTGGACATCTATTTGCTCTTCTTGGTTTGTGTGATTATGCATGTGTTCCTCTTGAATGACCATAGTGGGATTTGTTTTGTTTACAGTCCTTCTTGATCTTAATTCAATTCCATTAAATGGAGTTGCCATTATTACATATGTAGGGAAGGTTTGTACTTCAACGTTTTGTATAGGTTGTGTCGGTCTGTTATTTGGGTTAGGTATAGGTTGTGCGGGAATAAGAGTAGGCCGAGGAGGGTTTTGGATGGGTGCATCTTGCATTGGTTGTTGCATATTTGGATTCATCGGTAGTGCAAGTGGTTGTTGTGGTTGTGGGGGTGGAAGAAGAGCAGGGGGGTTAAAACCTAGGAGCAACTGTGAAATATTCAAAGGATATTGTGGATAGGTGGGAAAATTTGTTGGTTGAAAGGGGACATTTCCATATATAGGTCCTCTCCACCCCTGTTGCCAAGGTTGGGTTTGTGTTTTCCATTGAGGATAAGACATGGGAGGTACCCATTGTTGTTGGGGGTATTTTGTAATTGGGTCAGCAAACATGCTGGGGTTTTGTTGTCTCCATGGTCTCCTAGGGGGGTAAGATGTCTCAAGTTCTCCTCCTCCCTTGAACATGGACTTGAATCCAAGGAGAGAATGGAATTCATTAGTAGGATGGTCCTTTGTGAAAATACCCAAGAGTTAAATAACATTGAGGGGGCATTCCTTTTCAGGGTGTTTCCTCCTACACTGATGACAGAAGATTGATAACACAACATTTTCCTCCTCTTGTTTTATTTTAATTTGCATGGTATCTAGTTGGGAACTGATGGTGTGTAGGATATATGTTTTAAAGTTTTCTAATAGATTTCCTAGCTCAATCCTTGTGACACCTCTGGATGTGGGTTTAGAAATTCTATTGGTAGGGTCCCTTATACTTTTCCTTGTTTTAGCTTGACTGTGAGAGTATCTTTTACAATACGTTGCTATGTCTACAAATGGTTTTTGGTATATGTCCCCAGAACTCACAAGGTTTAACACTTCAATGCAATTGTCCCTCACACCCTTTAGAAATATAGTCCTCATTGTAGTTGTGTCTAAGGTACACTACTTAGTCTTTTCGTAATTGTATAAGAACCTTTCTAAGTAGTCTTGTAAGCTTTCTTCTTCTAATTGCTGCATTTTGAATATATTATTCCTAGCATCCCTAGGTCTGTAGTAATCCTGGTATTTCTGGAGGAAGATCTCCTTCATACCATCCCAAGACAAAATTGTGTGTTCCCCTAAGCTCATGAACCACCGTAGTGCCAAATATTTTAGTGTGGCTAGGAAAAGTTTTAATTTTTTAGCATTATCTGTGTAGTTATAGCTCCTACACAATATGTCAAATTCAAATAAAAATGAGTCAGGGTCTTCTGTCGACATACCTCTCAAAGGAGGAAGTGAATATAATGGAATGTTCTTCATAGCAACGTCTTTAGCCATATCCAGTATGGGGAATCCAAATGTCTCTGTTTCATTGGCTGTGTTTCCCTCTTCTTCTGCCATGTTTCCGAGCACTCTATAGGGAGGTGGTGAATTTTATCCACTGAGTAATGGTTCCACCACTGGGTTATTTGGTATCTTTGGTTGTTCCAAGGTTTTGTGTGGTCTTCCAATAGCAGATGCAGCCTCTTATATTATCACCTCTGCTTCTTTTCTAGTTTCTCTTTTGGATGGGGTTGCCAGTGCTACCTCCTTTTCTTGCTGCCTTCTATTTTTAATATGAATAGTGGCTTCAAATCTAGTGCCTTTTGTTGTTGTTGCAATGGATTCATTTGATCTGTCTCCTCTGAGAATTTTTCCTGCATGAGTTTTCGATGAATTAGTATAAGGGGGGGTTCTCTTTGTTGTTTGTTTTTCTGGCTTTTCTGAGATTTTAGGAGCAATAAATCTGCCTTTATTATCCTTGTACCTACTCATAAAAAAAATGAAATCAATGAAAATGCAGATTCCTAATTAGAGGTAGGAGGACAACCTGACTTTGGAGCAACCCCACCAAAGTGGATGCGCAGTTTCTTACCTTTCGTCTTATCATCTTCTCCCCGCCCTTAGATTATCCTCAAATCCAATCCAATACTTCATCAAACCAAAAAAATATGCTACCTATTACCATTTACAACTCCCCGACAACGACGCCAAAATGTTGGTGTGTAAATATGTTCATTGTATATCTCACACTCATTTAAATGTCAATTCGGGATTCGTAATTGAAAGAGTCGTTACACCATATGTGTCGAGAACAAGTAACCTATCTGAGTCTGTTGCATATAGGAAATAATTAATAACATAAAAATTTCATTTATAAGATCTCTAAATACTTCAAGATATCCTCTGAACTTAAGAGAGAAAATTGATAATGAAACTTAGACAAACAGTCAATCAAAGAGATGTTGTATCAGAGAAGCAAGTTTGTTCATTTTAGGAACTTGTATTGAAAAGATGAACTTTAAGAAGCTTGTCTCCTGTAATAATTAAAACAATCAACTCCAACCATTCTTGAAACAAAAACCAACTTCAACTTCATGTAATTCAATCAAACCAGCACAAGGGGAATTCAGTATAACTGAAAGACTTTATTACAGCACATGAAGATGAAAGATAAAGTCTCCTAGTCCCTTGGGATACTACAATCATAAACTTAAAATATCAGTCCCACACTTCAAATTATGAGATAGCTACCTTCAACATTGGATAATAAAATGTATATTCAATCTATCACTTTCCTATACACACCAATCCAAAATGATTAACTCAATGCTCAATCCTAAGAATGAAATAAAGACTAATCACACACACACGTTGTTGTAAACTATCCACACAAACACACAGAATGTATACAATGAGGTTTACCTTAGTTGGGGTGGTGGACCCTTGCCGAACCAACAAGGAACCTCTTAAGGAGTTAACAGACTAAAACTTTCACTCACATCCAAGAATTGATATAAAAGATCTTCTGTATTAATTCAGCTGGTAAATTGGATCAACAGTCTTTTACGTCATACATGACGACGACAAGTATTGTCTGATTCTTATCATATATTTCTTACATTCCTCTCTACACAACATTCCTTATATAAGGTAAGTCGATACTACCAATATTTATGGATAAACATTAAACAATTCGAGAAATTCCAGAATTAAGATTTGCATTGAATTTTTAGGAGTCGGCACCATCCTCATGAAACGAAGTGCATGAGAGATGGAGTCTCTTGCAACTGGAGAACTGACTCGGATGCTTCTATCCAATTGTCTTCTCAAAATCTCCACCATTATCCAGGTCCAACTGGCGCATCCTGAAACAGAGGTTTTGGTGTCGGATTGCACACAGTCACAAGTCTAGTACTGGAATATAACAGATCAAGGAGTACTTGAATAGCGCACGTCTTGGTACTAGAATGGGGTTGGTACCGGATCAAAATTGTCTTGGGTACCGGAATGGATTCGGTACCAGATTACATGGTGTCTGGTAGTGCTAGATATAATCCTCATAAATAAAATTATTAAAACTATACAAAATAAAACACTTTCAATCGAATTAATTTAAGAAAGTTAAACAAACATTCTTTAAATCACCAATTACCTCTTGTAGACATGGCATAACTATTAGGCATGTGTTTTGGGAGAGAATAGTCCAGTATAGGTTTATAATAGAGGAAAAAAGACTTAGATAGAGGGTAAGATAGGGTATTATCTTATGTCAAAATGGAGACTCAACAACCGGCTTACCCAAATCAGGAAATAAATCAGTCATCATGGTGGTTGTTGATCGCCTTTCCAAGTATGCTCATTTTTTCACTCTTCAACACCCATTTACAACATCCACAGTGGCTCAAATTTTCATGGATCGGATCTTCAAGCTTCATGGCATGCTGCATTCTATTGTTTCTGATCGCAACCCAACTTTCACAAGCAATTTTTGGCAAGAAATTTTCAAGCTACAAGGCACCCAATTGCATCTCAGCACAACTTATCATCCCCAGAATGATGGTCAAATGGAAGTTGTCAACAAATGTTTGGAAACATATATGAGGTGTTTTGCCTCGGAAAAAAAAAATAAGTGGGCTCAATGGTAATGGTTACCCCTAGCTGAATGGTGGTACAACACTTCCTACCATACATCTACATGCATGACTCCTTTTGAAAAGGTATATGGAAAAAATCCACCTTCAGTTCTCTCATACTTATCGAGTGCCTCGAAGGTCCAAGCGGTTGACCACACACTTACAGTTCAATAGGCTATTCTCCGTACCATCAAAGAGAATTTGGTGATGGTATAGAATCGCATGAAGCAACAAGCAGATCAAGATCGCTTTGAATGTCAATTTGTCGAAGGGAATCATGTGTTTCTTCGATTACAACCTTACAAGAAAACTTCCCTCAAGGTAGAGCATTGTCAGAAGCTAGAGCCCAAATTTTATGGTCCTTATACATTTCTCAAGCATGTGGGACAAGTATCCTATCAGTTATCTTTACCCAGTCATTCAAAGCTACATCCTATTTTTCATGTTTCATGCTTAAAGAAGGTGATTGGAGCTAAGTGCCAAATTCAAACCAGCCTCCCCAAGTTAGCTGAAGAAGGATCCATTTGGCTACATCCACAAGCATTTTTGGACCAGTGTGAGCATCACCTGCGTAAGAGAACCATCAAGGAAGTGTTATTCTAGTGGAAAGATACAAATCCAACAGATGCGACTTGGGAACCAACTACCATTCTACAACAATTTCCACATCTCAAGCCTTGAGGACAAGGTTGTTTTTAAGGGGCTGGACATGTTAGGGTCCTAACCCACACATAGGTAGAACAATATATTTGGAGGTAATAAAGGTCAATATTAATAAGTCATTTCAACAAAATAGAATAAGGTGGATGTAAGAAGAAATAATAGAAGCTTCCACTTTTAGAAGGATCTTCCTCTAGATGCTTCTTTTGATAGACATATTTAGTATAAATAGGATTCGAGGGTATGAGAAACCTAACATAGAGATTATTGTAATAGAGCATTTCTCGACTAGAGGTTGCCCCCTCAAAGAGGCCCGTGAACATTTGTCTCTGAATCAAAGTGTTATTTTTGTTGTTGTTCTTATATCATTTATGTGTTATTGTGGAGATTATGCTGGTTATATTATTGTTATTCTGCTATTTCTAGCATTTTATTTCTATTTTGCATACCTTTAATATCTGGTATATTACAGTGCAACTAACATGGCAGGAAGAGTTGGTAGTTGACCATACAGTGACTGAGCGTACATATTGACACGTGACAGGGTGACTGGGCATACGAACTACTGACGTGGATAGATAAGTGGGCCAATCAGGAAGTGACACATGTCACCCTTGTAGTTGTGAAACGTGGAACATCTGTACGGATGACAGGGTAGGTCCATACAATATGTATGACATGTGGCGCTTGAATGGCAGGTACAAGTGGCAGACATGTGGACCATCCATCATTCGACACGTGACATGTTTTGAACAAATGGTGTGGTGCCATGTGGCCCAAACATGGGCTACCACGTCGCACCCATGGATTGGTTCGTTGGTGGAATTTTTTTTGGAGAACAAGGGTTTTGAACCTGCGACCTCATTGTGGGTTAGTGGTTTAGCAGGGCCGAGCTAGCCAGCCTTCCCGTGGTAGGTCTTATACGCCATGGTCTATATTAAATTTATAAAGTGGGTGCTATGTAATTCCGGGCAGAAATAGGGCTGGGGCCTAGGCCCAGCCCTCGACGCAATCTCTACCATAGAACTAGTCACATATATCCTGACCCTTATGTGTTGGCGCATGCGGTTAAATAGTTTGGGACTAGCCCCGATCCTATGGGCATTGCCATGTGACCCGGTGTCTCTACCTCGATTTTTGCACGTTTATATGGGTTAGCACCCGGTCGATCGAGATAGCCCACTGACCAAGGTTCTTAACCATGGGATTTTCCATCAGGGGCTACACTAACCATTAGTGTGTGGAGCCTTTGGCTTGGGGAACATGGCCTGAGGTGTGACCAGGAGCTGAGAGGTAAGGGACCAGCACTCCAGGAGATGAGCGCGAGGCCACATGGGATGCACTAATAGGACCACGTGCCAACAATTTGGGGGTTTCTCCCTTAATATATGCAGAAGCAGGTTTTTGCACTATATATTAGCGATTTTCAATGATTTTAGGGGCACTTTTAGAGATTTTTTGCCAATATTGGGGGATATTGGGCCCTTTTTGAGGCCAGATCTTGGGGAGAAGTTAGGAGATGGTTACCAACTTCAGATCTATAGAAACCAGGGAGCTTCATTCATCTGATTTCAATTTCGTTTCTTTTTTTGGGTTCTAGAGATCTGGTAGAACAAGACCAGATCAGTTTTGTAACCTTTTGGCACTGCTGGGATTCCATTTTAAATATTTTAACATAAATAAGAAAGCCTCACCCACTGAGACAAAGGCCTGGAGATGTAGGCAAGATTGCCGAAATCCATTATCACTTTGGTGTTGTATGGTTTGGTGTTCTTCTTGCTTTATTTCAGATATGTATATGGGCATATGGATGTGATGTTTATTCTATAATTATTCCTCTTTCATTCAACATCCTAATTGGTTAATAAACACATGCATAATAACTCAACCATTGTCATTTAAAAGATATTTTTGGATCACGAAGCCCCCAACTTCTGGAGCCCCGGAGTCCTAGACTCATGGAGTCTCGAAGTCCTGAAGGGTCCACACTTATACATGTTATGCATTGAATATTAAATTTAAAAAGGGAAAATTATTTTCCTCATCCACGTGCAAATATTATTATAATAAACTTTTATTATTATATATATTATATAACACTCATTTAGAAATAGCACCCAGGTTTATAAAATACCCAATATTATATTTAATATTGGAATGCAGGAAATGATATTTGGGTCAACTCCTTTGTCTCTTACACACATTCTTCATTCTCAAATATCCCAGAGTCCCAGAGATCCAGAGTCCCTAAGGGGTCCCACTTGTATTATGTCGTGATTTAAATACAACAAATTATCTTGGATTATAATATAATAAATTGCAATAAATGTTTATTATAATCAATTATGTTAATTGAGAACATTAAATAAAATATAATATAATTGATTATATTTATTATCTATGCAACTTTTTTACAGGGAAAGGTAGGTTTCAAGCCTTCGACGATTTCAGCTCATGAGTTCCATCACTCCAAACACCCTGGAGTCTCAAAGTCCTGAACTCCTGGAGTCTCGAAGTCTCGAAGTGGTCCCACGTACATACATTTATAAGTTAAATAATAATTTAAATATAAAATGACTTGGTCTCATTCATGTGATCATTATGATATATTAATTTTATAATAAACCCCATCAGGATTCGTTCCCAAGTTTATAAATTCTCAATATATATATTAACAACAAACTTCACATGTCCACCATTTCCAATGTTTGGAGTTCTGAATGATTTCTAAATTATTCAAGGTTAACCATGTGTAGATTAATCCCATTTAGCATGTAATTCCTTTGGCCTGCGGGTCATTCTCTAGTTCACTCTCCATGAAAATTTAAGGGGATTCTTCCCAAATTTATAGGAGATTTAACACAAGTTTATATTAATTGTTATTAATGCCCAAATAAAATCTAAAGGGATTTTGTACTTTGAATTCAAGTAAGAAGTGTCATGTATAATTCCAAAAAATATTTTCCTTACTACCCATTTATAATGATTTTTGCATTTTTAAATGTTTGGGTTGTTTCCCTATAGTCCAGACCCAAATATAATATACTCTAAGTTTTCTGTAATAAGGCTTGAGGATAAGCTAAAATAGAACACTATTATGCAGAAAATCACCCTCTTCTTTCAGATTCTTTATAGAGATTTTTAATTGTTCAATCATCATTGCCAAAGCATGCATTAAACTGTGCAACGCAGTCAACCAAAACATTCACTCCCATAAATATTATTTTAACAAAGAAATAGTCAAGAGATAAGGAAGTAAATAGAATGAGTTTCAACTAAAACATTCTCTTCCTTTTACTTAAATTTATCAAGCCACTTTTGTTAGAAATTAAACTTACACATCTTTAAAACACAATCTATAATTTTCTCTGAACTGAACACTACATAAATTTAGCAAAATATACTTATCTAGAACCTAGAAAGTGTTGCAACTACTAAAAGGGGTGCCCTTTTCCACCCAACCATAGGCACAACAAATCCTAGAAGGATTTACCATTGGTCACCTCCTACCTAGATCATGATGCTCTGAGAGAGATTCTTTATTTTACTCATCAACAGTCAGGGACAAATATCACTCTCCTCTTCCCACATGAACTTGGCAGATTGGTTTTCTCTCTGCTTGTTATCACCATTAAATTCTTTTTTGTGAAATCAAGGTTTCTGGACTTAGCAAGACGCAAGATTGGTTTGGAGGATTGACTAACTAGACGATGGGGCTAAATCTAGAAAGAAAAGGATGAAATAGCAGGGGTGCTAAGGGGATGGGACCCGATATTTCATAGATCATGAGCACTCAAGATTGACGGTCAAGGATCATTTCTAGGAGAGAAGTTTCACGGAGGATAATTCCATAAAGCAAGATGAAATATAAACCGTGGTTTTTGGTCGGGACCACGTGGCGCCACTAGATGCATTTCGGGGTGAAATGTGGGTTTCCCCAAACCACTTCCCCATGTCCCAAAAATTTGGAAAAAGGTATAAAAGAACATTTGTCATGTATTCTATTATTATTTCAAGAAAGACTCGATCGTTTGAAACTTAGGGTGACCACCTTCGTTCAACTGCAACTTCACAGTGCGCCATTGCACATCATTTCCGCTAATTTCCAGATATTTTTCATCACCTCCATGGACCCTATCATAACTTAAGTAACAGAGAAAGACCCTGTGTCAAATGCAGAAGCCCTAATTAACCGATATTTAGATGTTTTCAACACTGAAATTACCATTTTGCCCATCTCTGTGTCCATAATCAATCTGTCCGATAATAGGGGTCCGAGGTCATCATAAATAAATAGGGGTCCGAGGTCATGTGTAGGGTAGAGAGTATATCAATTCGAGATGCCCTCAATATACCAAAGTCTTTCTCCACAGTGTCTAAACCTTTCAATGAAGAAAAGATAATTAGGGTATACAGAGAGTGTCCATCAAAATTCAGAGATCTGTTTTTACAGACAATTGTCAAACCAGAACATCTTTCAGAGAGTCTATATTTGCCAATGAATGTGAGTATAATGGTCATTGAGGTCCAATCGGTTTGTTCCCTGTTGAATCAAATTTTAGGTCTAGATAATGACAAACATGTGGTCGAGCTCATGTTGGGTTTCTTGTTGAATTTTTTTCAATCAGAGTTTGGTCTGTTAGTCCATATCAATTTTGATCAATTCATAGCTGATAATATCCATAAACAGCCAGTGAATTTTCTCTCTCTAAGACATTTCATATATTACACCTATTTGATAAAAAAATTCCTAGAAACCAATAAGAGAGAATTTCCTGAAGCAACATTCATATCAATTGGATGTAAGAGGATTGCATTGCTCATCTTCATAAACAAAGTTATGTTCAAGGTTTATAGTTTTATTTTCAACACCAACCTACCTAGAGTTTTGGATGACATGAGGAGCTATCTACAACCAAATCCAGAAAGAAGAGTAGGGGACTGGGTATTGTTCATGCATTCAACAATAATCTGGGTTTATGGTTTTCATGAATCCCCTTATCTATTGCCTATTTTTATGACCCCCGGGGTCTTTTCCCTTGAATTCATTAGGCAAAGAATCATATCTGAGATAGAGCATTTCCTGAAATTGCACAAAGCCTCCAACCTCAAATTCCCTTTTATCATTGGACCCTTCATTGTCAAAACTAAAGCATGCTTATCTCAGATTCAAGCAAAGCTCAAAGAGTTTGGTTTTGCACATCTACATGGAATAAAATATGATCCACATCAAATCATATCCAAGAGAATATTGCTGAACAAACATGCCCCTTATGAGCATGAACATGTTGAGGGTTTTGATAAGCTGGAAAACCTAGAAGTATGTGTTGATATGGAAGAAATCATGCAACCAACTCAAACATAACAAGTGGAGGAAACCCTGTAACATATTCAAACACAACAAGATCCTCAGAAACTAATATTCAAAGTCCCCAAGGTACATGTTTACAGTAAGAGAAGAATTTTAGAGGCCATGGGAAAAAGTGATCAGGAGATTGCTCCTAAGAAGATAAAGATTACACATTCACCAAATATAGTGAATTTGGAGGAGGAAGAGCCTAAAGAACAAGTAAATATAGAGATAGTGGAGAGTGGCACTAGCACTATATAGGTTGAAAAGGGAAGTTGTTTGCATAGGGGCAGACCCAAGGTTCACTCCAAGAGAACACCAACAAGCCCAAGCTACTGGCCCTTTCAGTAGCACCTCCAAAGTAGATGCGGTCTCACCCGAAGTGTGGAAAATCAAGTCATTGGACAAGGAGATCGAGGATGATATATCATCAAGGAATATGGATCAAGGACAACTCAGGAAGTGGAAAAATCCACCGTTGGATGCTTTGGAGCATCGTGCGAGAAGGAAGGAAAGACAGGCTGGTGAAGCCTAAAAAAAGAGGGTCAAGTTGACCTAGGGTTTTGGTATTCAAGGTATTGGCACCTAGGTTTCAGCCTAAGGTTGTCGGTGAGGTATTGTAATGTATAAATAAAGGTCAAGAGAACCTGGGTCAGGTTGGTCATTGAGTATTGGTATGATATTGTTATTGATCTAGTTCTATTGTTGTGTGAGAGATTATTGTATTGAGAGAGAGAAGTGATGAGAGAGAGAGAGCCTTTTGGTATTGTAAGATCTTCAGCTGTGTGCGAATATCAAGTCCTGCAGCTAGGTGCGTAGGAAAGAGGAGAGAAAGAGAGAGAAGAAAGAAGATCTACTAACTGAGAGCACAAACAAGAAATGTATGCTTTACCTTAATAAATCATAAGCACAGTTCTATGGACGTAGCCCTAGAGAGAGGGTGAACCATGTATATATTGTGTTCTGTATGTGTGATTGATGCTTTGATCTTTGTGTTATCATGTTATTTTCATTGTTGTGCTAGATCAAATCTATAATTGCACAGGAAGATCTATCTTGATAAGTGATAGGTGCACATTCTGTTGTTGTTGGACTAGATCCACTTGATATTCCCCTGGCCGTAGACATCCCTTTCCTGCAGCCCCCTCATAGCTGCTTTGGGTGATACTGCATCTGCTTCGTAGGTGTTGCCGAAAGGGCCAATAGCTTGGGCTTGTTGGTGTTCTCTTGGAGTGAACTTTGGGTCTGCCCCTGTGCCAAAAAATGGTTTCGTTGCCGGGACAGGAATCTTCATGAGGGAATGTTAAGGTGGTTCCAATCGAAGAAAAAGATTCAAAAGTGGATAGAGGATCAGGAGAGGGACTTCATTGAATCCCAGAACAAGAACCCTAAGATGAGTACTGAAGATTGGCTACAAAGATACATATTCATCGACATTCATGAGATCTTCTTTGGAGGAATCCATCAGGAGCTACACGAGTGCCTGGCTAGGTTAGCTGACACACAGTTCAAGATCAGATCTAGACCCTCTGTGGTTTGGACGTCGGTGCTAATCTATAAGGGTCAAGAGATTTGATAACACCGTATCCCAAGCCATAGATCACTGGTTTGATAGTACCATTGAAGGGTATATCACTGAATTTCCTGTTGACAAAGTAGAATTGTACAACCAAGACGAGAGATATTTTTTCAAGGGACCTCGAGGGAAATTTTTTCATTTTCTGAAGTTAAGAATCAAGATGCTCTTGCATGAAAACCATATATTGAAGATACAATAGACTAGATGGATCTGAAAAGGATAATGTTTAGAAATTCAGATAGCGACAACGACACAGAAGCTAGACATACACGTAGTGGAAGAGTATTCAGAGGAGGTCACCTTGAGAACCTGTTTAAGAAAAAATATGGGGAAGAGGGTTTCTAAAGTGGAGAAGAGGAAGATCTGACAAATAAATAGAACTCAGAACCCCCTAGGGTAGAGGAGGAAGCAGTTGAAGAACTTCATCGAAACAAGCCAGAAACCTTAAGAACTATGCAGGCTATTGAAGTAAGTAATATAAATCCTCCTGTTGTTTCAGAAATGCTAAGTCATCAGAGTATTCCGAATCACTAGAGTCCACAGAGTACTATTACTAGAAGTTCTACATCTACTCAGATAGGAAACCTAGGCAACTTCATGGTAGATGCGATGAGGATCCCTATATTTAGAGGAGATGGATCTGAAGATCTTGATCAACACTAGTTCCTGTGTGAGGTTGTATGGAACATTAAAAACATCACTGATGAAGCTATTAAAAGAAACCAGTTTAGAACTACACTGAGGGATCACGCATTGAGCTGGTACATGAAGCTTGTCCAAGGACCTGTGCAGCATAAGCCACTGAATGAGATCAATAACGCATTGATTGTAGAGTTTAAGAAACCTAACTCGGAGTCACAGTGTATTATAGAGATAAAGGAGATCAATAAAAAGGTAGCCGAACCTGTTTGGGAGTTTGACCAGAGATTCAAGACCCTAACAGGCCAACTGACCTTCAATATCCCAGACGAGCAGAACAAAGAATGGTTCATCGGTACTCTTTTACCACATATCATAGTTCCCCTAATGCAACATAAGATTGCTTCACAAGTAGAGGCATTGGAGATCGCCATGAAGCTTGAATCAACCCCCATGGGAGAATCCAGCTCAGGTATGAGCCAGATCATGAGTTAGTTAACTAGTTTGTCTTTGCAGGTTGAGGAGATGAAAAATGATAAGGAAAAATACAAAAGGGAATACATCTAGTGTATCATATGAAAATCAAAAGGCCATGAAAAGGAGCACTGTCCCATGTTTCACGAATATTTGGCTTCTGGAGCTTCGATCCCTTTGAAGAAAGTCACATTACCTTGGTGCGAAGTATGCAGAAATCGACATCGCCCTGGTGAGTGTTATTACATGCATAAGTACGTTCAGACACCCACGAACTTGTGTTTCACATTCTGTAAATCAGTAGGGCATGATGACAGAGATTTTAGAGATTACGATCTCATGCATGAAAGATCAAGAGACATATACAACATCCAAGGCGAAGTACATCAAGAAGGAAACAATGCACAATATAACTCCCCGGGAAGAGGAAACTTCAATCCTCATGGTGGATTCAGAGGATGAGGACGAGGAGGAGGTATGGGCCGAGGCCGAGGACAAATAATCTGTTATAACTACATGCAGCTAGGACATCTAGCAAGGGACTCTCAGAACCTTTGTACCACTTGCAGTTATTGCAACTCCTTCAAGCATGTCATAGAGGACTTCCCTGTACTACTAGTGAAGCTTCAGGAAAGATGAGGACCTCAGCAGAACCCACAAGTAAAACTAATATATGTTGAACCTCGCGAAGTAGACCCTAGATTCGTTGTTATTAATCAAGGAGCTTCTATAGGAGAGGATAAAATGACCCAGGGAAATATCGTAGAAAACTCAGGTATCAGGAAAGCTGTGGAGAGGACTCAAGCTTTTGATGTGAAGAAAGAAAGGCAAATATTTGAAGAGGCAAGGCAAGAATTCAAAGCAGATCAAGGGTCCTCCTCAAAAGCACAACCAAAAATAAGAGAATATGGAATGCCTCACGTATTTGATTAGTCTGCCTTGCCTAGAGAGGGAAAAGAGGTAAGTAAACTTGTCAATTTTCTATATATGTTTATAGAACTACTTAAAGATGGGAAAGCCATACAAGAACTGCAAAATTTGGTTAAACAGTATGAGCTAGGAAAGATAGACCCCTTACTGAATAGGGAAGTACACCAGATTGGTAAGAAGAGAAGGAAAAATAAATAATTACACTTGAATGCTCAGATAGAAGAGTATGATATAGACTATGTGGTCCTGGACTTAGGGTTGGAGGTCAATGTCATGACAAAGAAAACCTGGGAACTAATGGGAAAACCTAAGCTGATCTATTCCCCTATTAGACTTCGCATGGCCAATCAGAAAGTTGTCAACCCATTTGGATGGTTGGAATATGTCCCTGTGTAAATCGACAGAGTTAGAACCTTTACGTATTTTGAGGTAATTGAAATTATTGATGACAACTTCCCTTACCCTAGATTGTTAGGAATCGATTGGGCCTTCAACAATTCTACTATTGTTGATCTAAATAAAAGGTGTTTGAAATTTGAAAGAGATGGCCTTCGGGCCATTGCACCTTTAGATCCAAATGAGGGTCCTTGATACACATATCCTATCAGAGAAGAAGACCACACATACGAACTGGAAAACATCTATCAAGTAATAGCCAGACATTAGGATTACATCAATCCTATAGCTGATGTGAAAGCGTGTGTTCATCAGATTCAAAAGAAGCGCTGGAGAACTGGCAGAACTAGATGTATAAAGTATCTACCAAAAGATGTGCTAGATTAACCAGAGAAGTTCACTGGATAGGCACAATAGTGAGTAGCTTACCTACATCTAATGGGTTGAACCTTTTAGAAACCTTCCTATCAGATTTTGAAGCAAGTGTACCAACACAACAAAGTTTGTTGGACAAGGAGATTGAGGATGACAGATTAGGAAGGAAGATGGATCGAGGACAACTTAGGAAATGGAAAAAGACACCATTGGCTGCTTTGGAGAACCGCGTGAGAAGGAAGGAAAGACATGCTGGTGAAGCCCAGAAAAAGAGGGTCAAGTTGACCTAGGATTTTAGACACCTAGGGTTTTGGTATTTAGGGTTTTGGCACCTAGGTTGCATCCTAAGGTTGTTGGTGAGGTATTGTAATGTGTAAATAAAGGTCAAGAGGACCTAGGTCAGGTTGGTCATTGAGTATTGGTACGATATTTTTGTTGATATAATTCTATTGTTGTGTGAGAGATTACTGTATTGAGAGAGAGAAGTGCTAAGAGAGAGAGCCTTTTGGTATTGTAAGATCTTTAGCTGTGTGTGAATATCAAGTCCTGCAGCTGGGTACACAGGAAAGGGGAGAGAAAGAGAGAGAAGAAAGAAGATCTGCTAGCTGAGAGTGCAGACAAGAACTGTATGCTTTACCTTAATAAATCATAAGAACAGTTTTATGGACGTAGCCCTAGAGAGAGTGTGAACCACGTATATCTTGTGTTGTGTATGTGTGATTAATTCTTTGATCTCTATTGTTGTTATCATGTTATTTGCATTGTATGCATGGTCTTCTTCTCTGATAGGCTCTATGTATCGAGGACCCTCATCTAGATCCAAAGGTGCAATGACTAGAAGGCCATCTCTTTCAAATGTCATATGTCTTTTCTTTAGATCAACAACAGTAGAATAGTTGAAGGCCTGATCAATTCCTAACAATGTAGGGTAAGGGTAGTTGTCATCAACAATTTCAATTACCTCAAAATTTGTAAAGGTTCTAACTCCGTTGATTTCCACAGGGACATGTTCCAATCGTCCAAATGGGCTGACAACTTGCTGATTGGCCATGCGAAGTTTAATAGGGGAGTAGATCAGCTTTGATTTTCCCATTAGTTCCCAGGTTTTCTTCATCATGACATTGACCTCAGACTCTAAGTCGAGGACCACATAGTCTATATCATACTCTCCTATCTGAGCATTCAAGTGTAATTCTTTATTTTTCCTTCTCTTCTTACCAATCTAGTGTACTTCCCTATTCAGTAAGGGGTCTATCCTTCCTATCTCATATTTTTTAACCATATTTTCCAGTTCTTGTATGGATTTCCCATCTTTAAGCAGTTCTATAAACATATATAAGAAACTGATAAGTTTACTTACCTCTTTTCCCTTTCTGGGCGAGGAAGACTGATCAAATGCATGAGGCATTCCATATTATCTTATTGCTGGTTGTGTTTTTGTAGAGGACCCTTGATCTTCTTTGAATTCTTTCCTTGCCTCTTCAAATATTTGCCTTTCTTTCTTCACATTAAAAGCTTGAGTCCTCTCCACAGCTTTCCTGATACCTGATTTTTCTGCGATATTTCCTTGGGTCATTCTATCCTCTCCTGTAGCAGTGCCTCCTCAAGTAATAACAATGAATCTAGGGTATACTCCACGAGGTGCAGTATATATTAGTTGTACATGTGGGTTCTGTTGAGGTCCTCGTCTTTCCTAAAGCTTCACTAGCAGTACAAGACAGTCCTCTATGACATGCTCAAAGGAGTTACAATAAATGAAAGTGGTACAAGGGTTCTGATAGTACCTTACTAGATGTCCTAGCTACGTGCAGTTATAACAAATTATTAGTCCTTGGCCTCAGCCCATACCTCCTCCTCCTCCTCATCCTATAAATCCACCATGAGGATTGAAGTTTCCTCTTCCTAGGGGGTTATACTGTGCGCTGTTTCCTTCTTGATGTACTTTGCCTTGGATCTTGTATGTCTCTTGATATTTCATGGATGAGATAGTAAGCTCTACAATCTCTGTCATCATGCCCTACAAATTTACAGAATGTGCAATACAAGTTCATGGGTGTCTGAACGTACTTATGCATCTAATAACACTCACCGGGGTGATGTCGATTTCTGCATAATTTGCACCATGGTAATGTGACTTGCTTCAAAGGGATCAGAGCTCCAGAAGCCAGATATTCGTGAAACAAGGGACTGTGCTCCTTGTCATGGCATTCTAATTTTCATCTGATACACTAGATGTCTTCCCTTTTGTCTTTTCCTTATCCTTTTTCATGTCCTCAACCTACAAAGACAAACTAGTTAACTGACTCATGATCTGTCTCATACCTGAGCTAGATTCTCCCATGGGGGCGGATTCAAGCTTCATGGCGATCTCCAATGCCTCTTCTTGCAAAGCAATTTTTTGCTGCATCAGGGGACTTTGATATGTGGTAAAATAGTAGTGATGAACCATTCTTTGTTCTTCTCATCCATGATCTTGAAGGTCAGTCAACATATTAGGGTCTTGAATCTCTAGTCGAACTCCCAAATAGGTTCAGCTACCCTCTGCTTGATCTCCTTTAGCTCTGTAATACATTGTGACTCTAACTTAGGTTTCTTAAACTCTGCAATCATCGTGTTCTTGATCTCATTCAGTGGCTTAGGCTGCACAAGTACTTGGACAAGCTTCATGTACCAACTCAATGTGTGATCCCTCAGTGTAGTGCTAAACTGGTTTCTTTTAACAGCTTCTTCGGTGATGTTTTTAATGTTCCATATGGCCTCACACAGGAACCAATGTTGATTAGGATCTTCAAACCCATCTCCTCTAAAGATAGGGAGCCTCATCTCATCTTCCATGAAGTTTCCTAGGTTTCATGTCTGAGTAGATGTTGAACTGCTAGTAATATTACTCTGTGGACTCTGGTGATTCGGAATACTCTAATGACTTAGAATTTCTGAAACAACAGGAGGATCGATATTACTTAATTCAGTAGCGTGCATAGTTCCTGAGGTTTCTGGCTTGTTTCAGTGAAGTTCTTCAACTTCTTATTCCTCTGCCCTAGGGGGTTTTGAGTGCTCTTCATCTGTCAGATATGCCTCTTCTCCACTGTAGAAACCCTCTTCCCCATAGTTTTTCTTAAATAGGTTTTCAAGGTGAACCCCTCTGAATACTCTTCCATTGCGTGTATGTCCAGCTTCTGTGTCGTTGTCGCTGTCTGAATTTCTAAACATTAGCCTTTTCAGATCCATCTAGTCTATTGTATCTTCAATATGTGTTTTTCATGCAAGAGATCTTGATTCTTAACTTCAGAAAATGAAAAACATTCCCTCGGGGTCCGTTGAAAAAATATCTCTCAGCTTGGTTGTATGATTCTACTCTGTCAACAGTAAATTCGGTGATATACCCTCTAATGGTACGATCAAGCCAGTGATCTATAGCTAGAGATATGACGTTATCAACTCTCTTTACCTTCTGGATCAATACCGACGTCCAAACCATAGGAGTTCTAGATCTGATCTCGAACTGTGTGTTAGCTAACCTAGCTAGCCACTCGTGTAGCTCTTGATGGATTCCTCCAAAGAAGATCTCGTGAATGTCGGTGAAGATGTATCTTTGTAGCCAATATTCAGTACTCAGCTTAGGTTTCTTGTTCTGGGCTTTAGCGAAGTCCCTCTCCTAATCCTCTATCAACTTTTGAATCTTTGTCTTCGATGGGAACCACCTTGACATTCCCTCACAAAGATTCATGTCCCGGCAACAGAATTATTTGTTGGCACAGGGGCAGACCCAAGGTTCACTCCAAGAGAGCACCAACAAGCCCAAGCTACTAGCCCTTTTGGCAGCACCTACGAAGCAGATGCAGTCTCACCTGAAGTAGCTATGAGGGGGTTGTAAGATAGGGATGTCTACAGCCAGGGAAATATCAAGTTGATCTAGTCGAACAACAACACAATGTGCACCTATCACTTATCAAGCTACATCTGTCCTGCGTAGTTATAGATCTCATATAACATAGCAATGCAAATAACATGATAACAGTAAAAGAGATCAAAGCATCAATCAAACATACACAACACAAGATATGTGTGGTTCACCCTCTCTCTAGGGCTACATTCACAGAACTGTGCTTATGATTTATTAAGGTAAAGCATACAGTTCTTGTCTGCACTCTCAACTAGAAAATATTTTTTTTTCTCTCTCTTTCTCTCCCCTTTCCTGTGCAGCCAGCTATAGGACTTGATCTTTGCACATAGATGAATATCTTACAATACCAAAAGGCTCGCTCTCTCAACACTTCTCTCTCTCAATACAGTAATCTCTCACACAACAATAGAACTAGATCAACAACAATATCGTACCAATACTCAATGAACAACCTGACCTAGGTCCTCTTGACCTTTATTTATACATTACAATACCTCACCGACAACCTTAGGCCAAAACCTAGGTGCCAAAACCCTAAATACCAAAACCCTAGGTGTCTAAAACCCTAGGTCAACTTAACCCTCTTTTTCCGGGCTTCGCCAGCCTGTCTTTCCTTCCTTCTTGTGCAGTGCTCCAAAGCATCCAACGGTGGATTTTTCCATCTTCCTAACTGATCTATCATCCTCGATCTCCTTTTCCAATGGCTTGCGTTTCCGCACTTCGCTCCATCTTTTCTTCTCTTTTGCTCACTTTGACCTAGTGACAGTCACTATGTCTCCCACGAAGCTCACCTTTTACCTTTTCTTCCTTGTAATTCATTTCCTTCCATAACCAAGGGCCAAGAAAAGCAAGCTCCAAAGTGAAGGCAACTCAAGAACCTTTAGAAACAAAAAACACATATTTGATAAGACATCTGGGGAAGCTTATCAATGCAAAGAATATTTGGAAAAATAGTATGGTGAGAAAGGAAACATGGTTATGGGTGAAATGAAGGATTTAGTCCTTGAAGTGGAAAATATTTCTCAACACAAATATTCTTTGTTCATATTAAGGTATATTGAGAAGACAACTTTTAATATAGTAGTTGCAGATGAAGACAAAGTATCTGAGATCAAGATAAAGTATGACAACATCAAAGCTCCAGACAAAGTCAAATTCCACAAGAATACCAGTGATATGTTGTATTCTAATTACCTGATTTTAATCTTGAAGAATTCAAAGTTGTCATCTTAAGAAATGAAACTAGAAGGGAAGTTGAGGAAAGAAAAATCATCTAGCAGAGATTGGAAGACTCAGGTCAAGAGGCTGGAATCTGAAGGCCCCCAAGGGGTGAAATCCTCATTGGATGAGAAGGACAAATTGATTTAATGTTTGAAAAAGAAACTAAAAATGTCTGCCACATAACATCCACAAACAACATAATTGGTTGCTCTAGAATAGGAAAAAGAAGCATTTCAACAAGAGGCATTGGACCACAAAGCAAGGGTATTACATCTAGAGCAAGAACAGATGAAATGGTCACAAGAGAAAATATAATTGTTGAACAAGGTTGTAGTTCTACCTCCCACTACATAAATTGGGCCAAACACTGAAGGACTTGTCTAGGCTATGTCACAAGTTAGCCTGAAGGTAGGAAAAATCAAGGGATTAAAAGGGGACATAGAGAAATTGAAGTAGGAAATGCAAGCACAGGATGAAAGAATGACTCAACTTCAAAAGGATAACTAAGTATTGCAGGAAATTATAAACAAGTTGAAAATAATATTAAGGGGCAAAGGACTATTGCAGGGATCCAAACACATCATCTGGGATTATATATCTATTGAAGCTACCAAGTTCAGAGTGTATTTTAATTTCATCAATGATAAAGACAACATTTCCATCACATCTAGAAGCAGGTGCACTGCTGTGAATGAGACTTTAGCAAAGAAACCATCAGAGTGGGCCCAAAATTCTATAAACCTACTCAACTCCATCCCTACTACAGAAATTCAGACCACTGGAGTTAAAAATAGAACTACATTGATCAACTGGGCCAAGAGAGTTATTGCTAAACATAACCTACTGAAATATGTCCATGTTACGAGGAAAATCTCTCTATGGCTAGGGTGAACCACAACAGACAGGTGTGACTGTAGAAATCGACTCAATTCCATCATATTTTATATAAACTAATGTGCACAAGAGATAAGAAAGAGGCCTACCTCGTCCAAACATTTGATGATGTCCACCATTGAGCACTTCAACCCAAAGATTTATACCTACAACAAGTTCTCAAAAAACAAGCAGAGCAAGCATATAGTGATAATATAAAAGGTTATCACATTAGATAGCATAATCCATTAATATACAAAACAAACATTCCCATGGATCATAATACATATATTTTCAAGATATCAATTGGACGGGAAAGGGGTATTTCTATTAATAAATGATCAACAGAAGTGAAACATTACAAACTTATGTGTCTGCACGGTTCAGAACCAAGAAACCGAGTTCCTTCCAACTGGGCCTCCACCACTTCAATCCTCCACCAAAGGCAATCTCATATAAGGGAGAAACAGAGGTTCTCCATCAATAAGGGAAGTGATTGGGGGCTGAACATTGTGTTCAGACTTAAAGGACAAAGGGATGCAGACTCAATAATGAAGTGATAATTTCTCCAGAGTAACTTTTCTCTCAAAGTTGAATTCTCTCTCTCTTTTCCATAGCTCAGAATTGGCTTCTTTATAGCATTCAAAATGCAACTGAAGGGCCGATTCGGAACATTTCCACTATATGGAAGGCCAAGTATCAGAGATATCCTTTCGTGAAATGGAAACCCGACATTTAATTTTCATTTTTTGGCACAAATCCCAATGTACGCAGGATGTAATGGAGTAGCCAACATATACGCTTGTTGTATGGCTTGCAAGATGCATACAAGTGGAAAAATATTTATTTTTTTCTATGGATTCATCAATTGGGGAAAGTAAGTCTGCATAGGGAAATGGAGTAAGGCCCTCTCTGCAATATTGCATAGGGTGAGAAAAATATTTCTCTAACAGTCCAAACCAAGGAAGCACACATGGAGCAAATTGTGCAAGAATTCAAGGATTTGTTGGAATAATTTTTTATTACAGGCCTCCCACAATTTTGGTAAGGAAAAGGAAAATTATATGATCAGGAAGCATACAATACTTGCCTCACTTAGTGCAGAATGGACCACTCCAAGTTTGAATACCTAGAGGAAAACCTGAAAGAAACAACCCTAGTTGAACATCTGATTACATATTTTGAGATTCTGAATCAGTTCAAAGAAGTGAAATTTGGACTACCAATCATGACATATTCCTCTTTCATTGACTTGGAGATCCTGATCAAAGAAATGATGGATTATGATATCCCTTTCAACTTGCAATGGAAGAAGAGAGTACAACTGGGTAAGACAAAGTGTAGTTTTCTAGGGTCTAGTAAATGATGTCCAGGTGTCACTGAAGATGGAAGACCAGGTGGAAGACCAGAACAAAACAAGTGGAAAATAAAGGAGTTGAAACATCAAAGGAGTTAGAAGCCAAATCATCAAACGTTTTCTTGTTAATCATTGTAATTAGTTCCAATACTGAAACTGCCATTTGTAATTGTTGTAATCAGTTTCAGAAACTGAAGCATTTCATTTCAAGCATTGTAATCGATTTCAAACCGAAGGAACTTGAAATTGTATAAATATTAGGAGTTCCAAATGTATTAAGGGTTGGTAGAAGTGCAAGGGCGCGATCTTAGCTATTTGGAACTTGAATGTAATTTTATGATGCTGAATTGAATACACATGATGAAGTCTTGAAGTTTCCATGAAAAGATTCTAATGGTGGTGATCTGAGTTTTGTCTCCTGTCCTTGTATGTATTTATTGTATTTCAGATTTCATTTTCACTATCTTCTATTTAAAGTGGATAGTCAAAGGCCCATAATTCATCTTGTGATGCTCTCGGTTGAAGCAATTTAAACTTTGTTAAGTTCTTCCTAACTAATTCAGAATTCATTTATTTAATGCTCTGATGCAGTTATATGTTTTCTTTTCTTCTTACACTCTAAAAATTTACAAATTATAACTTAGATTTATCACCTCATTTATTCTTTATCCTCTGGATATTTATACATACTATTCAGTGCTTCCATTCGTTTTTAGAAGTTTGAATACATAGCCCTAAGTGTCTCTCCCCTTCCTTGCCAAAAACAATATAAAAAAAACCCCAAACAACATAACCAATCCATTGATTATCAAAGAAATACCAAGTGACAGGAGAGAGCCCTCTCTGAGATGAGCAGGCTATTACCCAACTCTAAAGTTCGTTTTTAGGTTACCTCTATTGTTTTTTTATCATCTAAACAAATTTACAGAGTGTTAACATTTTGGCACTGTTGTCGAGGATCAAAAGTGAAATCTTCCCTAGGAAAAGAACGACTTAAAGCTTCGGATTTGATTCCCGAGGGTGATAGTGAATCAAACACCTTATTGGATGAGACTAAATTTACCCTGGTGACTCCATTATAAATATACTAGTAGCATAAAGTAGTTTTAGCTAGAAATTATGGCTCCCAAGAGAATTCATACCAGGAGAAACCTAGACCCAAAAGCAGTGATCCCTATGTCTAATACTGAAAAGATTGTACACAAAAGAAAATAAAAGAAAATAAGCCCAGTTTTATGTCTATACAGATATCTATCCTTTCCCAAAGATGGAGTGACATGCATTAAAGACCTTGATTTTGATTTGAAATTTGAGAAAACTCTGTTCAGAACTAAATCTGAGTCTTGTTTGAACGAGATCATCTTTGATAATAAGAGGTTCCAAGATTTAATTTTAGTTGCTTCTACTAAAACTCTTGTCATTTATACTCAGAACCAACAACTACTTCAGGTTCTTACTATAGCCATGGTAGCTAGGTTTTCCCCTCTTATCCTACCTTCTCAGTTACATGATTTTCCTCGTGAATATAATCAGAGGATTAAGTTGTATGATGATGAAGGCAATGTGTCAGCCCAAAAACACTTAAATCGGTTCAATGATTTTATAGACCTAGAAGAAGTAGATTTTGAAGATACAAAAATGAGGTTGTTTGCACAAAGTCTTGCAGGAGAAGTCAGAAAATGGTTCAGGGCTCTCGCACTAGCAAGTATCCAAAATTTTGAAGCCTTTGAAATGATTTTTCTTGCAAAATGGGGTGACAGTAAAAAACCCCTTCAATTTCTAACTGAGTATAACTACATGAGAAGGCCACCTGATGAAACAGTCCAAGAGTTTTCAGCTAGATTTATCAAAGTTTACAACTCAATTCCTACTAAAGTAAAACCTCCTCCTAGATATCCTCAACTTAGATATGATGACTCCTTTGAAAGTGATTTTGCTTTGTTGTTAAGGGAAATAATATCCACTTCACTAGATGATATGATGAGTGATGCAATAAAATTTGAAGTAAATATAATGGATTTAGGAAAGATCAAATATAATTATGACATGGACATGAACAAGGTTCAAGATAAGGCATAATAATCAACCTAACATTCATCAGAAGAGAGGTTTGAAATGATTATGAAGACCATGGAGAAACTAATGGAGAGGATGTCTTTAGTTAATAATCCTAACACCAAAGAACATGTTGATGTTCCACTTAGAAACCAAAGAAGACCAGTGGTTCCACAAATCATACAAAGAGATCAAAGGAACTAGGGTGATCAACAAATAAGACCTCCCTTTCAAAATAATTATGTAAATGAAAATTTTGATGGAACTTTTGAAGACAACATGCATTGTTGTGATGATAATGAAACATAGGTGTTTTTGACTAAAGAAAAACAAGACCAGTTCATGGATGAAAATGAAATATTCATGTTGGAGGATGATGAAAGGTTGTCATTAGAAAAGTAATATTACCAAACAGGGTTGCAGAATGCCATCATGCAATTCCTGAAACAATATAATATTTGAAACAAAAAGGTACCTGCAAATCCTCCAAAGGGAAACCCTACCAATGAGTCTCAAAATAATACACCTTATTCAAGTCATCCTAATAAGGACTTTGTTGCAAAGGATGTTGTGGAGAAAGGAAATAAGAAGGAAGAACCTCAGAAGAAAGTACCTGAAACAAGAAAGGAGGCAGTCATCAAAGAGGTAGAGAAAACCTCATCTTCCTTTAATTCTGAAAGTGAGATGGCCAAAATTAAAATATCTATACCATTAAATGAGTTGATAAATAATAGTGAATATAGAAATTAGATCATCAAGATGCTCAAGATGGAAGAAACTTATGATACTTTGAACATACAAGATGATCATCCTGCCATATTGCTTGGCCCACGGGTAGAGGAGAGTAATGATGTTGCTGATGTCCCCCCTTTCTATGTTAGTATGAAGATTTATGTTATGACTCTGCACAATGCTATGTTGGATTCAGGATCATCCCATAATTTGATGCCCAAAGTGTTGATGGACCAATTGGGCCTGGACATTACAAGACCTTACAAATATATTTTCTCTTTTGATTCAAGGAAGGTGAAGTTCCCGGGCCTAATAAAAGATATGGTGGTATCTTTGTTTCAAATTCTAGCAAACAATATGTTCATGGATGTAGTGGTTCCTAATATTTCTCCTAAGTTTGGCATGTTGTTATCTAGGTCATGGGATGCAAAGTTGAAAGGGACTCTGCAAATGGATATGTCATATGCCACTATCCATGTTTTTGGTTAATATAGGAGGTTGTACAAGGAAGTATTTCTCAAATACACTGTCAGTAACAAAGCCCAACCAAAAAACCACCCCATTTATTCTGTGGAAACTAAGATTGGCTTCTCTATTTTCTTTAATGATTTGAGTTTTGAAGAGAAAGGGCCAGAGATTGATATGGTTGCCAAAGACCAATATGATCAGAAAAATGAGGAAAGTTTAGAGAAACAAAGTGATGCAGAAAATTGGATGTGGAATATGAGCTTTGATGGAACTGTCAACAGAGAAGGAGTAGGGGCTAGTGTGTGGATTAACCTCCCCAAAGGAAGTACAAAATTGTGTTCTTATAAACTTGCTTTTGATTGCACAAACAACATGGTTGAATATGAGGCATTAGTGTTGGGATTGAAGACTTTGAAAGGAATGGGTGCTAAGGAAATAGTTGTACATGGAGATTCAAAGATAATTATCAATCAGATAAAAGGTATATACCAAGAAAAACATCCTTGGCTGAGGACCTATAGAAATACAGTGCTTGATCTTCTTGAGAAATTTCCAGAGTATAATATTTCATTGATTCCAAGAGGGAATAATCAGATTGTTGATTCCCTAGCTACTTTAGCCTCAGTCTTCAAAATTCCAATTTTTCCTAACAAAAAATATGAGATTGAGGTCAAGCATAGGCCAACAGTACTGGACAATATTAAGTACTGGCAAGTTTTCAAAGAATATAAACAAATATAAAGTTTCCTCAAGATGGAGGATGAATTTGAAAATTTGAATATTGATGAGGAATATTGTGGTGAAGAAGAAGATGTAGTTGTGTTCACAAATGATGGTTATTTCAAGAATGAGATTGTTGGTAAAGATATAATGCAGCTAAAAAATAACATCATTCTCAAATGTCTGGTCCCATTGGAGAAACTCTTTGACAATAATGATGTGGCCAGGAGTCCTAAAATTACTGTAAATTATGAAGATGTTAAATATTGCAAAATTGGGACTTAGGAAGATCCCAAGATCATTAAGTTGTCCAAGAAACTTAGCCCAGAGGTCAAGCAAAGGTATATCAATTTAATGAAACAATTTCCTAATGTTTCTGCCTAGAGTTATGAAGATCTAAAAGTTTATGATACCAAGGTGATTCAACATGCGATTCCAATCAAAGAGGACCATAAACCTTTCAAACATAAATTATGAAGAACCAATCCTTTGTTGATTCCATTGATTGAGAAAGAGATAAAGAAGTTGTTTGAAGCCAAGATCATATTGTCTCTGAGATTTTCTAAGCGGGTAGAAAATCTGGTACCTGTCATAAAGAAGAGTGGAGAGATCATATTATGTGTAGACTTCATAAATATGAACAAGGTGTCTCTCAAGGAAAATTACCCACTGCCCAATATGGATCACATTCTACAGAAAGTGGTGGGTTCTAAAAAAATTTCAATGCTGGATGGTTTCTCTGGGTACAATCAAATCATGGTACACCCTGATGATCACGAAAAAACAACCTTTACAACACCATGGGGAACCTTCATGTATGCCAAGATGCATTTTGGGCTCATGAATGGAAGATAAAATTTCCAAAGAGGTATGGATATAGATTTTGCTGATGAGAAAGATAAATTTATTGTTATTTACTTAGATGATATCATTGTGTATTCAATTTCTCATGAAGAACATCTTAAACATCTAAGGAGGGATTTTCAAAAGTGTAGAAAGTTTGGCATTTCATTGAACCCCAAGAAATCTAATTTTGGCATGGAAGAAGGGAAGCTGCTTGGTCACATTATTTCAGAGGAAATAAATATATATCCTAATAGAGTTGAGGGAATCTTAAAAATTGGCACACCGATAAGAAAGAAAGAAGTGCAATCTTTCCTGGGGAAAGTAAATTTTTTGAGAATATTCATCCCTAACCTGGCTGAAATCATAAATCATATCACTAACATGCTCAAGAAAGGAAGTGAGATAAAATGGACCCCTTAAGCCAGAAAATCCTTTGAAGATATTAAAGTGGCATTGACCAAATCCCCAGTACTGGCCAGTCCTAATTTTGAAAAATACTTTATATTGTTTTTTTTTGCCTCAGAGCACACCATTGTTGGTGTTTTATTACAAAAAGATGAACAAAATTTTGAGAGGCCTACAGCATACTATAGCATGACATTGAGGGATTTCCCATTGAAGTATTATATCATGGGAAAGCAGGAATATGCCTATTTTCCCAACAATTCTGTGAAGGACATTTTAACTCAACCCGATCCTGAGGGAAAAAGGGGCAAGTGGATAGATGTGTTGTTGGAGTATGACCTTAATATAAAACCTACAAAGTTGATCAAAGGGAAAGGACTTTCCAATCTTATGGCACAGAAAAATTCCGAACTCTTGGGAATTAACTTCATTGCTGATTTTTTGGTAGACCTAGAAGAAGAAAAGGTCCCTCAGGTATCTAAAAAATTCCTTTAATTCCCATGGTATGCTGACATTATTTATGTGTTGAAACATTTGAAGGATCCTCTTGAATTAAGAAAAACCAAGGCCAGGGTTGTAAAGCTAAAATCAACAAATTTTTGTATTGTAAATCAATCTCTGTATTGGAAGGATCGAGGTTGAATCTTGCTGAGTTGTTTCTGGAGGGAGAATTAGAGAAGACCATCAAAGAGTTTCATAAAGGTGATTGTGGAGGGAACCACTATTGGAAAGATCTTGTGCACAATATATTAATGTCTACAAAGAAGTTTCAAGCTATCATGAATGCCAAAGTTTTGATGGGAAGAGAAAATTGCAGCCTTTTCCCTTAAAGCCCATCTTCGTTGAAGAACCTTTTAGAAAATGGGGCCTTGATTTCATAGGAGAAATTCATCCATAGTCCTCAACTCAGCAAAAGTGGATACTGACAGCCACATATTAATTCACCAAGTGGATTGAGGCAGTTCCCACCAGGCAAGCCACAGATGTTGTTATCATTCAGCTTTTGGAGAACAATATTTTGTCCAGGTTTGGTTTCCCAATCAAAATCATTATAGACAATGCAGAAGTATTTAAGTCCAAGAAGATGGAAAATTTTTACAGTGATTACAATATAACTCTTGGGCATTTCACGAATTGTTACCCTCAAGGTAATGGATTGGCTGATTCATCCAATAAGAGTTTGACCAGAATTATCAAGAAGTTGTTGCAAGATAACAAGAAGGCTTGACATAAAATCTCATACATGCACTATGGGCTGACAGGATCACTACTAAAAGTTCTATTGCTACTTCAACTTTCCATATTGTGTATGGAATAGAGGCAATTTTTCCTACTTCATTAGGATTACCAGTGATAAGATTACTACAGGAGCAAGATGCTAAAAGAAATACCACTCAAAGGAGAACATATGAATTGATCAATGTCTAGCAAACAAGAGAGAAAGCCTTCAACAACTCTTAGCTCCACTAAGACATGATTAAAAAGGATTTTAACAAACATACTGAGGAAGATGATTTCAAAGTGGGGGATTTGGTGTTGAGATGGGATGCCAGAAATGAAGACAGGGGAAAGCATGAGAAATTTGACCATATGTGGTTGGGACCTTTCAAAATTGTAGCATACCATGGAAATAATTCCTATCTACTACAAGAACACAATGGAGATCTCGTTGGTGGAGGAACTGTGAATGACAGGTTTCTCAAGCATTATCTCACTTAAAGGAATTTTCACCCTTTCCATTCATTATATATAACCATTTATTTTTTTCAGTTGAAGAAATTGGAATCAAATCAGCATAAATTGAAGCCCGAAGTGAAGGCCCTAAGTTATGTTGAGTATAATTTGAGTTTTGAGAATAAAATATTGATCGATTTAGCTGTAGGGGTAAAATAAAGCCCAATGGGTAGGCACTTGGTTTGTTGTTCTTTTCTACCTCACTGGGAGGATAGCATTCCCAGTTGAAGCCCATGTTATCACCATTAAAATATTTTGTGTGAAATCAAGGTTTATGGACTTAGTGAGATGCCAGATTGGTTTGGAAGCTTGAAAAATTAGAGGACGAGGCTAAATCTGGAAAGAAAAGGCTAAATTGGTAGGGGCTCAAAGCGGATGGGAGCCAATATGTCGCAAATAACAAGAACTCCAGATTTATGATCAAGGATCATTTCTAGGGGAGACGTTGCACGAAGGATAATTCCAGAAAGCGGGCCGAAATCAAAAATGTGGTTTTTGGTCGGGACCATGTGGTGCCACAAAATGCATTTCGGGGTGAAAAGTGGGTTTCCCCAAACCACTTCCTCATGCCCCAAAAATTTGGAAAAAGGTATTAAAGGGTATTTTTCATGTATTTTATTATTATTTCAAAAAAGACTAGACCGTTTGAAACTTGGCACGACCACCTTCATTCAAATGCAACTTCACAGTGCACCATTGCATGCCATTTCCACTCATTTCCAGGTATTTTTCATCGTTTCCATGGACCCTATCATAACTTTAGTAACAAAGAAAGACACTATGTCAAATGAAGAATCCCTAATTGACCGAGATTCAAATGTTTTCGACACCGAAATTACCATTTCACCCATCTCTGTGTCCAGAAGCAATATATCTGATAATGTAGGAAAGAATATACCATTCCTTGAAGCAGTCCAAGCCACCATAGTCCCTTATGTTGTCAAAGTCTCTTTCCCTTTTCCTGAATTCGTAGGTTGGTGTGCAAAGCAGTATTCAAAGGGAGAAAAAGTCGCCGTAAATAAACAGGGGTCCAAGGTCATGTGTAGGGTAGAGATTATATCAATTCGAGATGCCCTCAATATAACAAATTCTTTCTCCACAGTGTCTGAACCTTTCAATGAATAAAAGATAATTAGGGTATATAGAGAGTGTCCATCAAAAGTCAGACATTTGTTTTTACAGACAATTGTCAAACCATAACATCTTTCAGAGAGTCTGTCTTTGCCAATGAATGTGAGTATAATGGTTATTGAGGTCCAATGAGTTTGTTCCCTGTTGAGTTAAATTTTAGGTCTAGATAATGAAAAACATGTGGTCGAGGTCATGTTGGGTTTTCTGTTGAATTTTTTTAGTCAGACTCTAGTCTGTCAGTCTGTATCACTTTTGATCAATTCATAGATGATAATATCCATAAACAAATAATGAATTTTTTCTCTCTAAGACATTTCAGATATTACACCTATTTGCTGAAGATTTTCCTAGAAACCAATAAGAGAGAATTTTCTGAAGAAAAATTCATATCAACTAAATGTAAGAGGATTAAATTTCTCATCTTCATCAACAAATTTATGTCTAGGGTTTACAGTTTGATTTTCAACACCAACCTACCTATATTTTTGGATGATATGAGGAGCTATCTGCAACCAAATACAGAAAGCAAAGTAGGGGACTAGGTACTCTTCATTCATTCAACAATAATCTGGGTTTATGGCTGTCATGAATCCCCTTATCTATTGCCTATTTTTCTGACCCCCAGGGTCTTTTCCCTTGAATTCATCAGGAAAAGAATCATATTTGAGATAGAGCATTTCCTAAAATTACAAAAAGCCTCCAACCTCAAATTCCCTTTTATCATTAGACCCTTCATCGTCTAAACTAGATCGTGCTTATCTCAGATTCAAGAAAATCTCAAAGAGTTTGGTTTTTCATAGCTATAGAGAAGAAAATATGATCCACATCATATCATATCCAAGAGAAGATTGATGAACAAACAAGCCCCTTATGAGAATGAACATGTTGAGGGTTTTGATAAGCTAGCAAACCTAAAAGTCTGTGCTGATATGGAAGCAATCCAATAACCAAATCAAACACAGCAAGTGGAGGCAACCCTGCAACAGAGTCAAACACAACAAGATCCTCAAAAATTGATATTCAAAGACCCCAAGGTAAGTGTTTACAACAAGAGAAGTAGTTCAGAGGCCATGGGCACCAGTGATCAACAGACTGCTCCTAAGAAGATGAAGATTACACAATCTCAACAAATAGTGAATTTGGAGGAGGATGAGCCTAAAGAACAAGTAAATCAAGATATGGTGGAGAGTGGCACTAACACTGTAGAGGGTGAAAAGGGAAGAAAGCTCCAAAGTGAAGGTAGATCAAGAACCTTTAGCAGAAAAAAACACATCTTTGATAAGACATATGGTGCAGCTTATCAATCTAAAGAATATTTGGCAAAACAGTAAGATGAGAAATGAAACATGGCTATGGGTGAGATGGGGGATTTAGTCCCTGAAGTGGAAAATATTTCCCAGCACAAATATTCTTTTTTCACAGTAAGAGATATTGAGAAGAGAACCTCTAATATAGTAGTTGTAGAAGAAGACAAAGTATCTGAGATCAAGATAAAGTATGAAAACATCAGTGCTCCAGACAAATTCAAATTCCACAAGAATACCAGTGATATGTTGTATTCTAATTACCTGAGTTTAAGATTGAATAATTAAAAGTTGTCATCTTATGCAATGAAATTAGAAGGGAGGTTGAGGCAAGAAAAAGCATCTAGCAAAGCTGGGAAGACTTAGGTGAAGAGGATGGAATATGAAGGCCCCCAAAGGGTGAAATCCTGATTGGATGAGAAGGTGAAATTGATTCAAAGTTTGAAGAAGAAACTAAAAACTTCTACCACATAGCATCCACAAACAATGGAATTGTTTTCTCTAGAATAGGAAAAAGAAGCATTTTGACAAGAGGCATTGGACTACAAATCTAGGGTGTTGTAGCTAGACCAAGAAAAGATGAAATGGTCACAACAGCAAAAATGATTGTTGAACAGGGTTGTAGTTTTACCTACCATTAGGTAAGTTGGGCCAAACACCGAAGGACTTGTCTAGGCTATGTTACAAGTTAGCCTAAAGGTAGGATAAATGAAGGGGTCAAAAGGGGACATAGAGAATTTGAAGCAAGAAATGAAAGAAAAGGATGAAAGATTGACTCAACTTCAAAAGGAGAATAAATCCTTGCAGGAAAGGATAAACAAGCTGAAAATAAGATTAAGGGGAAAAGGATTGTTGCAAGGAGCCAAACACATCATCTGGGATTCTATAAATGTTGAAGTTTCCAAGTTCAAAGTGTATTTGAATTTCATCAATGATAAGGACAACATTCTCATCACAGCTAAAAGCAGGTGCCTTGCTGTGAATGGGAATTTAGCAAAGAAACCATTAGAGTGGGCCCAAAATTCCATAAACCTACTCAACTTCATCCCTACTGCAGAAATTCATACCATTGGATTTGAATATAGAATTACATTGATCATCTAGGCCAGGAGGGTTATTGCTAAACATAACCCATTGAAATCAATCCAAACTAAGGCAACACATATGGAGAAAAGTATGCAAGAATTCAAGGATCTGTTTGAAGAATTCTTTATTAAAGGCATCCCACCATTTTTGGATGGAAAAGGAAAATTATATGATCAAGAATAATACAACGATCGCCTCACTTAGTGAAAAATGGACCACTCCAAGTTTGAATCCCTGGAGGAAAACCTAAAAGGAGAAACTCTAGTTGAACATTTGATTACATATTTTTAGATTCTGAATCAGTTCAAAGTAGTGAAAGTTGGACTACCAGTCATGGCATATGCCTCTTACATTGACTTGGAGATCCTGATCAAAGAAATGATGGATTATGATATCCCTTCCAACTTGAAATGGAAGGAGATAGTACAACTGGGTAAGACAAAGTGTAGTTTTCCAAGGTCCATTAAATGATGTCCATGTGTCACTGAAGATGGCATACCAGGTGGAAGACCAGAACAAAACAAGTGGCAAAGAAAGGAGCTCAAGCATCGAAGAAGTTAGAAGCCATATCATCAAACATTTTCTTGTTAATCATTGTAATCAGTTACAATACTGAAACTCTCATTTGTAATTTTTGTAATCAGTTTCAGAAACTCAAACGTTTAATTTCAAGCATTGTAATCGGTTTCAAACTGAAGGAACTCGAACTTGTATAAATATTAGGAGTTCCAAATGTATTAAGGGTTGGTAGAAGTGCAAGGGCACCGTCTTAGCTATTTGTAACTTGAATATAATTTTGTGACGATGAATTGAATACACATGCCGAAGTATTGAAGTTTCCATGAAAATATTCTAATGGTGGTGATATGAGTTTTGTCTCCTCTCTTTGTATGTATTTCTTGTATTTATGATTTCATTTTCACTGTCTTCTATTTAAATTGGATACTCAAAGGCCCAGAATTCATCTTGTGATGCTCCCGGCTGAAGCAATTTAAATTGTGTTAAGTTATTCCTAACTAATTCATAATTCATTTATTTAATGCTCTGGTGTAGTTATATGTTTTATTTTCTTCCTACACTCTTCAAATTTACAAATTATAACTCATATTTATCACCTCATTTAGCCTTTATCCTCTAGATATTTCTACATACCATTCAGTTCTTCCATTCATTTTAATAAGTTTGATACCATAGCCCTAAGTGCCACTCCCCTTCCTTTCCAACAATAATATAAAAAACCCCACAAAAAAAATAACCTAGCCATTGATTATCAAAGAAATACCAAGTGACAGGAGAGAGCCCTCTCTAAGATGAGCAGGCTAGTACCTAGCTCTAAAGTTGGTTTGTAGGTTATCTCTGTCATTTGTTTATCATCCAAATAAATTTACAGAGTGATAACACCACCAAGAAAGGGAGCCTGCAATGAGTGCTTGATCAACCACTCATCTTCTCTACAACCTCGTTTATCAACTTGGTTAGAAGATGTTTCCCATAAATTCTTGTGCCCATAAACAAATTTATTTTCCAGTTCTCTTCAGAACCAAAGAGTTTCACATGCTCTCCCTCTTTAGAAATGGTCACCAGACACATTCCCCTTGCATATTCCCTTCTACCCATGATTTTCCTTCCTTTTCTTTCCTTCCTCAACAAGATTCAGTGGGTCCAATTCCAAATTTTGTGGGCCAGGTCAGGAGGTTTCCTGATGGGTAATATTCCTATCTCCTCATTGACTCTTGAGGATGACTTCCCAACTACCATTTTGACTGGTAATTAAATTCTCTGGGTTAGAGGATTGTTTTGGGTCTCAAAAATTTAAATCCAACAAAGTACTGGTCTGGTAGGGGTCATTTAAACCATTACTAGTTCCCATCACCATCTCTCTCATGCATAATGATCTACCTTGGAAACTGTAATATCCCTAGGCGAAACCCCAACTGTAAATGTAATAATGTACTTAAGTTGGTGAGTTCTTTTATATATTTTTGGTATGCATATTCCATGGTGTAGTGCGCGCATGTACTACGCAGTAAATAGATGAAATGGGCACATTATAGGATACCGCACACAACAAACTTAAGTGCGTGTGATTTTGAGGCCAGGGAGCCTTTATGTATATGTTGTATTTTATAGGCTAGTGAGCCGGTTTATTTTAAGCCAAAAGTCTTATGTGATGAATAATCCGGAGAGCCTAGATGTTAAAGGCCAATGAGCCTATTTTTGTATATGTCTCATCATTAATATAAAATACATCATTACGCACAGACCAACCATGATAAAAGAGTATGGGGGACTAAACTCCAATAGTTAGGGAAAGGGTGGGGGATGAAATTTAAGGAAAAGGGCTAAGCTAGGGAGCTTAAGACAAAAAGGAATATTATATTAATATTTCTTAAAGTATAAAGTATGGATAATTATTTTATCCTAGGTTCCAAAGTTGGGGACAAACGGGCCAACGTAGCTCCCCATGTGAAAAGTGTCAAGTTGGGGACATGCATACACATTGTTTGGACTTAGTTCATTTTCCCATATTTTTCCATCATTCAGCCAGGATTGTTCAAGGATAAATTCGTGAGTGCGGACACAGACCAATCTCCTCAGATCCACCTGGATCTGGAACAAACTGTGACAGAATACTACTCTTTCCCTAGTTCTAAAATATTGAATGGACA
>SNQJ01S0066118.1:109904-125291 GCA_010110895.2 Picea sitchensis
CCTTCAATATATAGGAAAGGATTGTTTAGTTACTTGGATAGAATGTAATCCCAAGATATCTGGAGATTCATGAATTTGCCAACCATTCGAACTCCAACTCATCCTTCTAGAAGATTCCTTCTAGAAGGATCGAGAACTTATTCATTTTCTCCTTTAAGAAACATTTCCGCACCCTGACCATTAACACAGTGCGGAAAGTCCGCAGTCTGACTGAATGCAGCCTGCGGAAATCAAGCATTTCCGCAGGTCAATATATATGCAGCCTGCATACTATCTTCAAAAGAGTGATTTTGAGAAACTGATAAGTGTAACTTTCTTCATGAAAATGATCTTAAAGAAGAGTTAGATCTTCTATCACCATGTCATTACCATGTCATCATCTCGATAACCAAAAATGTGGATAACAAGGATTCCATGACCATTTCACTCACGCAATCAGTTATCCTTCATAGCTTCCTATCACTGTACTTGAATGGTATCCACAACCATACATGTTTGAATAGTAGGTTATATTGGAAGCTGGACTGAAGAAGCGGGTTGTCAAGACCGTGGGATATTGAAGAGGTGGGTTTTCAGGACCATGAAATATTGAAGAGGTGGGTTGTCAAGCCCATGAGAAATTTCTCTTTAGGTGAGAGAATTGTTGGTGAATTGATTTCTTGAAGGTGCTAAACAGCAGCTACAGGGATCTGAGACTTCCTGTCTGACTTGTTGTTGAAGCTCGAAAAGGAAGTGGGGTAGCCGGAGGACTATTGAGCAGAGAAGGGGCACACTTCCTAGGGTGGGACATGCATGTGGGGAATGAGGGACTGTAGGCTATTAGTTTGAGTTGGCACCTATGACAGAGTCTTTCCTATTGTCTATGATCCATTATCCTAGTTAGGAATCCCTTTACCCGGCTGGAGTTTAGTCCCAGCTCGGGGGTGACCCACTGTTGAGAGTGATGAGTAGTGTAGTCTAAGGCTAGGAGGTTCGTTGAAGGTATGCATGCAATTGGTGATATTATTACCAAGAGAAGTGTCAACTCTGTGATAATTTTCACATTCTCCATTATTATTTATGTGTTTATTTTTATGGGTTTGTCCTCTGTGCAGTTCTAATTGTCTATATATTTATGGGTATTGCCTGTATATGATGAATGTTTATGTTTACGTTTATTTTAGTATGAATCCTTTCATTTACAAAATCTATTTGTATGTTTACGTCTTATATATGAATTTTCACAAGAATTATGTGTGTCTATTGTCAAGCTGCTATATTAAAGATTTTTAATTACCCGAAAACACTGAATTGTCAAACCAGGGTAAGTGAACTTAGAGCTGCTACACTGTATGTGCTGGTAAGATTCTAATTCCTATCTAAAGGTTATTCTGATAAGAAAACACAAACTTACTCTTAAAAATTGAACCCTAATGATTATCTTGAAACTAATCATCTCTTGTTTAATTCATCAAAGGAAAACGGTTCTGAGTTTAAGTACAGGTACTTCTATTTTTGATCCAATGTAATCTCCCAAGACTATCTACCATTATCTTAAACATCTAATCATCCTCATATCTATCTAAGCCATAAAAGAAAGATCATTTTTGAAAACCTTTTAATCTAAAAATAAAAAATAGTTTTGAATCTAACCACAGGTAAGACAAATAAATGTCCTATTTACCCTACTGGTACTGGAAGCTTCCTTTAATCCGACTGTAAACTAACTGTCCTAACAGAACAGAGTAAATCTAAACTTGAATTCATTTTGAATCATGATCAAATTGAAAACTAGAAAAGACTATAAGCTGACTATCCTAACAAGACAGAGTAAATCTAAACTCACATTCCCTTTAAATCATGATCAAATTGAAAACTAGAAACAGAGAAAATCTAGTTCATTCTTCAAGTTCTACAGGGATAAATAACGCATTCAACATTCATCAATCTATGAGATGATATCACACTAGAAATGATCCAATCCGAAGAATGGTTAAGCAAGAATCTAACAAAATAATTCCCAAACTCAAATAAACTAACTTACATGCAGATTCTAAAATACTGAAATAAACTAACTCTATTGTGGAAAAGAGATAGCGACTTCAACCTGTTGGTGGGCCCAACCAAGAGGTGCAATCGCCTAAAATGAAACCAGAGCTACTCAGATCATTCCATGCAAAAATTGTTCATACTTCACGCTCCATAATTCATAAAACGACTCAAATCATTTAATAGCGAATAACATAACGCATAGCAAATTTGTATTATCAGAAATCATATCACATAGCATATTGTAACCAACGTTTCTTGAGAGCGATCCCCCATTTATATAGATCCTCTCCAAAATAGTTTTAAAAAAGGTGCATTAATCTAAATGGATCTCAGATCCAAAAATAACTCATAGTCAGCTAAAACGAACTTCACAGCTTCATGCCACGCAGTGTCAAGAAGCATGGATCATAAAGCATTCTAATAAAACGGTTCTACAATCTCGCCCTGAGTCAACATATTGAGTTATTACTCAATCAATCATATGAATTGGAATGTCAATCCACTCTGGCCATGTCATGCAAGTCTTCGACAACTTCTTTTGTATCTCCAGTAAGTGCGAGCTGGTTCCTGGTACTGATAATTTCTATTTCAAAGGAACAGTACCTAACTCATGTCACGTTAGTATCAACATTAGTTTAAAATATCAAAATACATTAAAAATAACTTGAATCATAAGAATACCTTGAATAGCCCCATTTAGTTGTAAAAGGATGTCAAATATGTCATGGTAAGGCCAGAAGGAAATGATACTAGATATGAAAATGGAAGTATATTTGACATGATATAGGAAAAAATATAGTCAAAACTAGAGACCAACATATATATTTTAATTACATACAGTTCGGAAACTTTATGTGGCATAGCTTAGTTGGATGATGGGTATGTTACAGTATGTTCCGTAGAGAGAACAAAAGCATTATCTCTTGTATCGTGGCCCAACCTAGGTGGTCAGGGATGTTACAGAAACCCATTCAACAGTTATGCAACATCTTTCATTTTATTTAGTAACCGAGATATATACATTACCCTCTATAACAAAACTTTCATCAATTCCAACATCCACACATATGGAGTCTTCCCATTGTTGGAGTTCACACACACCTAGGATTTCTTTTTCCTAAGGTTTTTCCTATGTTTATTAGTCATTATTCATTCTCCTATATTTTAGAAAGAATATTCCTCTAGGGAGAATATTCTCTTCAATTTTCACTTCAGTTTGATCAGTTGAGTGGAGTCTAGATGCTACATTGGGATTATTTCCATGCAACATTGGGATCATCACCAGCTAATGCACATTGTCCTTGGTATAATCACCATACTAATGCATTACCCATGTTTCCATGATCTCCTCCTCACTTCACTCTGTTTCAGTCAATTAACTGAAGACTGATAGACTAGCTAACTCAGCTAGGTGGCAGTTCACTCCCGTAACTTCCTGAGAGACTATACTAGGTGGAAGTTTACTCTTGTAACTACTGGTGTGTGTCCATATCACTCTATACCACCACTATGTCTTATTTTATTCTCCTCCAATGTGCATTGGTTGAGTTATACAGAGTATATCATGTGTAATTTATCATTCATTCATTTGGTTAATGATAATTCTTCCATTCTTTCTCTCCTGCTTCTCTTTTCTTCTATTTTCTATGCAATTGTGTATGTCAATTCCCAGCTAAAACTATTATGTGCAGGTTCAAAAAATTTACATGGTATCATAGTAGACATACTACTAGGTAAAAGACACACCAAATTATTTTTTTGCAGGTACCGAAGATTGAAGACAGCGGAAAAATGGAAGTTTCAAAAGAATTCATTCTTACACCATACAATTTATCTGCATGGAAGGAGAATATGATCATGCATATTTGAATTAGAGGTTTGTATAGGTTAACCATGAACACAGAGATACAACCAACATCTTCCATATCAAAAATCCAAGTATCTAAATCGAATGGATGAAGCATTCAGAACAATATGCAGTCTCATTTCTCCTAAACTTCTCTTTCACATATCCTCCTGTAAAACCCCCAATGAAGCTTGGACCACCTTGGAAGGGCTCTTTGGAAAATAGGATGATATGAGGGGACACATGCTCGAGGTGGAATTTCTCACATTGGATCTGAAAATCTTCGACAATCTCCAAGATTTCTTTACCAAATATAAGGATTTGTTGTCACAACTCAAGGCTTGCAGGGTCGATAAATCTAATGAGGAGAAAAAAATGGTTCTCCCCATTCTCTTCAATATTGGTCCAGAATACTCCGTGTTTGTATCCACATTTCATTCAGTTACATTTTCATCTAGATATACCTGGAATATTCCCACTCTTGAGGACTTTATCAAGTCTTTGACATAAGAGCAAACCAAGTACATCAACATGGGAAAAATCAAAGGCCCAAAGGAACATTCACTTACTATGAAATATGGAAGTGGTCATCAATATTAGAAATCTAAATATAAATAAAAAAGGAAAGCACATGAAAATCTGAAGAAGCAAGGGTACTCAAAGCCCTTCAATGATGCCTCTCGATCCAAAGGTGGAAAGGGAAGAAAAGGGGAGAAATGCTCTTACTTCCATAAAGGATTCCATCCAGAATCCACATGTATGAAGAAACAAATAGATCTAATGAACCAAATACTTTATCAAAACAATCTTGGATATCACATCCCTGAGGGTGAAAAGAAGAAGAAACTAGAAGATTAGAATCCTAAGAAAGGAAATTCTAGCCATGCTTTGATTTCCATCAACTCCTCTCCTGATGCTTGGATCATAGATTCAGGAGCTTCACACCACATGGATGGAAAAAAAGAGGTCTATTCTTAATTGGATTCATGAAAATGTCCTCATATTCTGATGGGTGACAACTCTCCAATCAAGGTCACCGAAAAAGGAAGGATTGAACTCACAAATGAAAGCTTTGAGAATGTGTTGCACATTCCCAAACTTTCCGTCAATCTTCTCTCTGTGTATCAGATGAAAAATTATGGAAATGGAAAGAGATTCATATTCACACATAATGCAGTGGATATCTATGACATGAAAACCAATTCCAGGGTTGCTACCAATGAGGTAAATAATCAATCTAGATTCTACACATTTTCTGAATTTATTGAACCAGATTATGCATTACTGCTTACCCATGCCGATGAAAGAAATAGGATATGGCATGAAAGGTTAGGGAATTTGAATTTAATATATATGAAAAAACTTAGCAAGAAGGGAATGGTTTATGGTCTACCTGACATCCACTTCTCCAAAGGAATTTATGAGGGATGTGTTCTTGGAAAACACCCTCAAGATAAATTCAACAAAGGAAAGACTTAGAGAGATTCCTCTCCTTTATATCTGATCCATAGTGACCTCATGGGTCCTTTTCTGCATCCATCAATTAGGAAAGAAAGGTACGTGCTCATTTTTGTTGATGATTTCTCACCAAGGATGATTTTAAGGATGCAAATTTATTTTAAAATGTAGAAACCTTGGTGAATCTTACTAATCCTTCATATGCCAACTATAAATGATTGGCGATATTTTTGGTGATATAAAACACCTTTGTTCTTCCACCTGTCAGAGATGATGAGCATGCACATGTCAACTCTTCTTTAGATGAGAATTCAGATTCAAAGGATTTAGATGATCTAGATACAGATTCAATATAGTCAGATGCAAAGTCATTGCATGTAGATGCATATGTNGTAGAGCCAAATCTGAGGCCCAAGTGGGCTCAAACTTCTCTTCAGGATGCAGGGGATCTTGTTGGGGATCCAACTGATACTAGGAGGACTTGATCTGATTTCGAGGAGCCTCCTCTTTCACTCACTGCCACTAAACCATTGCCACCCAGGAATATTTTCTTGGTTCAGTATTAAGATCCATAGTCTTATGGAGAGGCTGTTGGAAATCCATTTTGGGAATCCACCATGAAGGAGGAATAAAACTCCCTCCTCGAGAATCAGACTTGGGATCTAGTTCCCCTTCCTTTAGGAAGGAAACTTTTCAGTGCATATGGGTCTATAGGACCAATATCACAATAGATGGAGAAATTAGTAGATACAAAGCCAGACTTGTTTCCAAAGGCTTTCAACAAGTGCATGGAATTGAATATGATGAGACCTTTTCTCTAGTAGAGAATATGGATTCCATATGTTTGGCACTTTCCATTGTGGCAACCAAGTGATGGGAAGTCCATCATATGGATGTGAAGAATTCATTTATTAATGGTGATCTCTATGAGGAGATCTATATGGATCAGCCCCAGGGATTTATGCAATATTCATCTTTGGTCTGTCGACTAAAGAAATATCTTTATGGCCTCAAGAAGGCTCTGAGGGCATGGTATGCCAAGATGGACTCCTACTTGCTGTAACAAAACATTTTATGTTGTAAATAAGACCTGAATGTTTACATGCTCAAGACGGTCGATTCACTTCTATTCCTAGTTCTATATGTTGATGATTTTTTGATCACCATTTGCTCGAATTCGATGATTGTTGCAGTCGAGAGGATTCTTCATGATAGGTTCTTGATGACATACATGGTTCCTCTATATTTATTCCTTGGACTCGATATCAGTCAGGATGTATCAAGCATCAAACTATCTTAGGCCAAGCATGCATGAGATCTCCTTGAGAGATTTCACATGACAGACTACCAGTTTGCCCCGACTCCCTTCCTATCAGGAGTCAAACTTGAGGAAGGTGGGGAAACTCCACTGGTTGACATCAAACTGTACATACATCTAGTGGGGAGCTTGTTGTATCTCACACACTCTAGACCAGACCTCTCCTATGCAGTTGGAGAAGTCTCCAGGTTTATGCAGGAGCCGCATGAGCTACATTGGAAGGTTGCAAAGCGTATCCTTTTATACATACAGGGAACCATCACCTTTGCAACAAAATCTACATTGGAACTCATCGAGTTCATTGATTCTAACTGGGCTGGTGATAACATTGATCACAAGTCCACATTTGGTTACTCACTCAGTCTTGGTTTTGGGCCTATATCTTGGTCGATGTTGAAATCAGGCCAAATCAGAAAGAAAGGCTATTTTGGGAAGAAAGACATGCAAGAGGAAAGCAACAACTGGAAGGAAGAGAAACACATGATCATGCATGGAATACCTAATGAAGTTAGGGTTAGGGTTTTTGTAATACATTGTAATGGTTGATGAGACAGAAACGTATATATATATATATATATATGCTTAGTAGATAGAGGGCAGTGGAAAAGAGAGACAGAGACATAGAGGGAATTTTTGTAACACTATTGTAGCCTGATACCCTTTTGTAAGTTATTGAGTTGTAGGGGAGTCACGAGGGTAGATATTGAGGGTTAGGTCATAGATTGAGGAGCTTGGTGCGATCTAGTCCGCCTCATAATAGATCCCAACCCGACTGAGGATGAGTTGTAAAGTGCGCGGTGCTGTAGTTTTGGAACTGCCATAATAGAAGAGCTTGAGATCCAAATATTTGTGGACATAGCTCAGGAAGGGGTGAAGCATGGTAAAACTTGTGTTATGTGACTGAATGATTATGTCTCTTTTACTGTTTATGAGTAGATGTTAACATGAGGAATGAATGAGTTAACAAGGTTGATTACATTGCATGCACAATTTGGAATAACAATATATTGATTTAATAAGTTAAATAGAAATATCAGCGTACACTTCTCAGATATCCACTCAATCCTGGACTGCAAACACTTGAGTATTACAGTCACCCATTAAGACTATCCCAGGTGAGACTGCACAATGCACTCTGTGTGTTGCGTTGCCTTCTGGTTTACCAGGAGGGCTGATAGTTTTAGAGGCTTTGTGGAACCCCAGTGGACTTGAACCTGGGCCAATCATGTTAAAGGTATAATGTAGAGATATCTTAACCAAAAAATGGTTCCATTGGTGGTTGGAATAGTATAGTATTGAGTAGATGGGATCTATTGAAAGTCTGTTAAAAAAAATGTAAGACCTGCGGAAGGCGGGTCAAAGGAATACCAAATCGGACAATAAGAAGGGGAGAAGAATGCACTGCTAGAAGTGGATGTTGAGACCATCGAATCCCACAAAAGTAGAGATCAAAATATGGTTGAATACAAAGGAGATAGAATTTGCATAGAAAGATAACAGAAACCCTAGTGTAACACTGAGAAAATATTTGAGAAACATGTGTTTACTGATCTGCATGAAGTATTTTTCTGTGATTTTCCGCAGTTATTACAGGAGTGGATATTGAGGTTGAAGTAAAACCACACAACAAACCGGATCCGAAAGTTAGATTCGACCATAGTCTAGATCGCGCAGCTATAGCAGGTGAATAATAAATTCACTCGCGTAGTATATTTCTAGCTTGACAGTATTGTAGCGGGATTTATAACATAATTTGCAATCGATACCGTGAAGTCATACAACACAATGGAGAAAGAGTTCCTACGTGGACCTCGAGGAATATATATTATATCAGTGTATACTTCTATTAATATATTTCTCTATAGCAAAGGTTTCATGACAATGGAATCAAACAACTAAACTTCTCAACGTGCATGGGGGAAGGGGAGAATCATTGACAGGAAAAGGAGAGATTGAAGGAGAAGTGGATAAAGGAAAAGAGGAAGCCTTAGACCCAATCATGATGGATGATGACCAAATAAAGTAGATCATGGTGATAACTGGAAAGACATGCAGTGGATTACCCTACCAATACAAGGTGAATACCAGGAAGAGAACCATATCCGTGAGGGAAGGCTTTGCAAGTGATGAAGACGAGGTAGAGGATATCTAGGCTATGGAGCAGATTGAGGAAATCCTACATGCAACATATGAGAGGAAGATGAGAGGTCCAAGAGTGGTAATAGAAGGAAAAAATCCTATCCATATTAATGTCAGTGTGGAACCCTTAAACCCATGTACGACTAACACACCCAAAAGAACACCGACATTTAGACAACCGAATTTTGGGAGAAGGAAAACAACATGAATTACATCTACACAAGGAACAACAACTGGAGGAGCCAGTTCAGGGAGAATGATTCAAGTATATACACCGCGCAGAGGTATTAGTTCAGCATTAGGATGGAAGGACACAATCCCACCATCAGGTTACCAAAATTCAAAGGAGAAGTGTTGGAGGACCCAAAAAAGAACTTGTTTATCTGTGAAAAGATCTAGGAAGAAAAACAGATCACAGACGAGGAAACTAAACTTCCACAGCTAGAAATTACATTAAGGGATCACACACTAGATTGGTATATGAGTTTAGTGACAAACAATCCAACAGGGACAACTAGAACAATTGTAGATATCAAGAAGTTACTGATAAATGAGTTTTAGAAGCCAAGTTTAGAGGATCAGTACATGAACGAGATGATAGAAATTAGACAGAAACTAGGAGAATCCATATGGGATATTGACCATAGATTCAAGCGATTGAAATAAAAGTTGAAATATCTCATGACAGATATGCAACACAAGTACCTCTTCATTAATTCACTACTACCACATTTGAAATATCCACTGCGACAACAAAATTTTCAGACACAGGAAGAGGATCTGCAGGCAGCCCTGCAACTAGAAGAGAACCAATATCAGAAGATGGATCCAACCATTGAAGAGATGAAGGAGGATTTGAAGAACTTAACGTTCCAACTAAACCAGAACAAAAGTAAGGACAAACGATAAGCCCTTTGGTGCACCACATGTAGGATAGAAGGACACCATAAGAACAAATTTAAAACATTCGCTTAGTATATGGCAGCAAGAATGCCAAATCCATTACCAACAGGAGGACTATGGTGAGAAATATGTAAGAAAGAGGGCCACGATCCATATCACTGCCCAATGATGGAGAAATACCAAACAATCCCAAAGAGTTCTTATTGCAACTTTTGCAAGTCAGTGGGCCATGATGACAAAGATTGTAGAACTATGGACTTGATGAGAGAGAGGACATCAAATGCATACAGGGTGCGGGAATAAATGATCACCGGGCAAGCCAAACCTCAGTTTAACCAGGTACCAGCCCCATACAACATTGCGCATCAACCATATAATATTGCTCAGCCACAGTACAACACAATGCAGCCTCAGTACAATACCACATAGTACAATCAGGCACCTCAATATAACGCACCGCGAGGAGATTGAGCTGGATATAGAGGTGGAGGACAAGAAAGAGGAGGCTTTGGAAGAGGTAGAGGACCAATGGTATGTCACAAGTGTCAACAACCAAGACATTATGTAAGAGAATTCCCACTTCCTCCAAGGACTTGTATGTATTATCGCGCATCGTATCATGACACAGAATAATGCCCTACGTTACTAGGGAAGATCCAAGAAAAGAGGAATTAGAATAACCAGAATGTCCAATGGATTTCTGTGAAAGCAAGGGATGAAGGGAGAAACATCAACATAGTTATGTGCAGAGGAACTAAAATAGGAAACGAGATCATACAACAAGATCCAGTACAACATCAATGAGTGAAAAAGAATGTCGAACCAAGGAAGAAGTTCGACGCATAAAATGAGAAGGAGATATTTAAGCAATCCAGAAAAGAATTTATGAAGCCAGACACTGCGTCGACCTCAACTGCACAACATAGCAAGGAAGTACCAGAGTACGAGATGCCTCCATCATTGGATCATACCAAAGTAAGTACAATCAAAGGCTTTTTGCAATCATGTGTAAAACTATTGAATGATCCATCCTCTGTCAAAATATTGCAAAATATATTAGAAATATGTAGCATAGAGATAGACGGAAAACTAGAACAAAAAATAGTAAATCACCTACATACAAGGAGAATAAAAAGTAGGGAGTTCAGGATGAATGCCAACATCAAAGATTTCAACATGGGAGATATCATACTGGATCTAGGATCCGAAGTCAATCTATTACACAAAAGGACATGGCAATGCATGGGAGAACCCACATTAGGATATTCACCCATTCGGCTGAAACTACCAAATCAACACAGAGTTCTACCAATTGGAAGACTAGAAGGAATGACAATAGACCTAGATGGAGTGTGCACTAAAGCATACTTCTAAGTGATTGAAATAGTGGATGGAACAACACCATATCCATCATTTCTTGGCTTGGATTGGGAGTTTGATAACCATGCCATAATCACCTTAAAGACATGGAAAATGAAATTTGAGTAAGAAGAATACAGGGTCATTGTGCCATTAGACCCATCAAAAGGGGAGAGGTTTGTAGAGCCTACTTGCTTAGACTTAGAGGAAATCACCAAGTTGTACAGAACAACTCTGCGAGATGAGGATTACATGAACCCAACTGTAGATGGGATACTTAGTTGGCGGAGCATTACTTCATGTGCGTCAGACTCATATATAGGTTTGGAAAACTGACAACAAAGGCTACACGAAGTTTCCACAAGAATATGTGCAAGAATAGACCATCCAGTAATATGGGTAGGTATGGAGATGAGAGAACCACCCAAATTCCATGGAGTAAATGATCTAGAATCATTCTTGAAACTTTATGAAGATGAAGTGTTAGAAAATCAGAGACTCTTATCACTCAAGATAGCACTCAAGGCCACACCTGCAAGATGGTGGGGCGCACACAAGAAACAATCAAGGATTGGTACCAATGTAAGTGGTTATTGCGCATAAGGTTTGGCATATAGTAGAGAACAAACCAACAACAGAAGTACAATGAATAGGGTGCACTAGAGGAACACTTGGAGAAGTGTAGAGAACTATGGAAAATGACACCCCAAAAGAATGGCCTCATCATTTCATCCATACATTAGAGGGAATCCCATCAAACTAGTATACGAACCAGGAACTGCGCAGAGGAACTACGAGCTGGACAATACTACAACATAAATTTATAGCCACTTTCTCATTCAAGCATGAGAACCCCAACATAGATGCAACACTTAAGCAAATAAGAGGGGTGATATTCATTAAGGAACTAGAATTTGAACTCATAACAGAAGAACAAAAGCAGAACAGACAGATAGTGAAATAACTGTTGTCATGCTACCATGTGAAAGAATAAGTACGAGAGGGAGACAGCCTGCACGACATTCATATTGAGGAAGAAGAAGGCGAAAGAGAAGTGGAAGGTCCACCTCTAGAATCAAAATTAATTGATGCATTGATCAAGGTGAAGAAAGTCAACATTGGGATAGTTGAGAATCCGAAAATGGCCAACATTGGAGACTACTGGGATGAAAAAACAATAGAAATCATAACAAAGTTACATCACGAGTACAACGACCTGTTCCTCACAACATTTACAGAAATGAAGGGCATAGCAGGAGACCTAGGTGAAATGAAGATACCACTCAGAGATGAGGCAATACCAATCAAACAATGACCATACAGACTAAATCCGATCTATAAGCAAAGAGTCAAAGATGAGATCGATAGGATGTTCAAAGTTGGCATCATAGAACCTGTGGAAGAATGAGAATGGACAAGTCCGATGGTAGTTAAGGAGAAAAAAAAAGGGAGGATAAGAATATGCGTCGACTTGAGGAAGTTGAACGATGCATGCTTACACAAACCATTCTCTACACCCTTCATGGACAAAGTGTTGGAGAAAGTAGGAGGATAGGAAGTTTATTCATTCACCGATGAATTTCCAAGATACCATCAGATCAAGATAATGCCAGAAGACAGATACAAGACCACTTTTGCAATGGAATGGGGATCCTACCAGTACACAGTCATGTCATTTGGAATGAAGAATGCACCAACAATATTTTCCAGAGTAGTCATAGCAACATTTAAGGAATTTATCCACCAGTTTCTAGAAGTATACTTGGATGACTGGACATTCTATAGCCTGTTGAAAGACCATGTAGAGGTCTTTTGGCTGATGTTAGAAAGATGCAGGTAGTTCCAAATATCATTAAACATTAAGAAGTGTAGTTTTGGAACNGAACACTGTTTGGGATACTATTGGGCCATATAGTATGCAAGAAAGGTTTACTAGTAGATCCTGCAAAAATTGTAGTAATCATTAACTTTCCATTACCAAAAACAGTTCGTCAACTAAAAGAGACATTGGGATGCACATGATACTACAAAAAATGTATTAAAGGGTACGCATAGATCACCACGCCAATGGAGAAACTGTTAAGAAAATATACAAAGTTTTAGTGGAATGAGGATTTTAAACACGGACTGGATACACTGAAAGAAAATATGCTAACAACGCCAATACTAGTATTTCCAGACTGGGAGAATACATTCCACGTACATGTAGATGCATCAACCATAGCACTTGGAGTTATTTTGGTGCAGCCAAGAGCAGGAGATTTGGATCATCCTATAGAGTTTGCTAGCAGAAAACTATCAGAATCAGAGCATAACTACAACACTGTAGAGAGGGAGGGCCTAGCTATGGTCTACACACTTCAAAAGTTTAGACACTACTTATTAGGGAAACATTTCAATATTTTCACAGATCATTCAACACTTAAGTACCTAGTCAACAAGCTAGTTTTGGGGGGGAGAATGTATCGATGGTTACTAATGTTTCATGAATTTGACTTTGAAGTCATAGTGAATCCAGGGAAGCTAAATGCAGGAACCAATCACCTGTCAAGGAGCACGATTGGAGAGGAACCTACCAACTTAGAGGACAATTTTCTGGACACAATTATTTTCAATCTAGATCATTGATGAATACTTTGCAGACATCATCCCCTACTTGAGTACATGAACTGCACCTCAGGAATACAACACCATGCAGAAGAAAAACTTGGTAGTCTGGGGCGTAGACTATCATATGATTGTAGGACACTTATACAAAATGGGTGCAAATAGAATCTTGAGAAGATATGTGTTAGAACATGAAATACCAAGTATTTTAGTAGAATCCCATCAAGGAATAGAAAGAGGAAATTATGCAGGAAAAGATACCACGCAGAAGGTATTGTGCATTGGACTATGGTGTCCAACCATTCACAGAGACTTGAAAGAGTACTGCCACATATGTGATGTATGTCAGAGGGTTGGTAAAACAAATAGAAGGGACGAGATGCCCTTGCAACCACAAGAAACTTTGCAGGTATTCGACAAATGGGCAATAGATTTTGTGGGACTAATTAACCCACCAGCCAAGAGGAAAGGAGAAAGGTACATTATCACCGAGACAAAATTCCTGACAAGATGGGAAGAAGCAACACCAGTCAAAGATTGCAGTGCAAAAACAACAACACACTTTCTATTTGAGCAAGTGATCACTAGATTTTGTTGCCCAAGGACTTTGATGAGCAACCAATGCACTCACTTCATTAACAATACTATTAAGGCTATGACAGAGGAATTTGAAGTCCATCATCAAAAGAGTACACCATATCATCCGCAAGAGAATGGAAGAGTAGAAGCCTTTAAAAAAATCTTTGAAAATGCATTGATGAAGATCTATAATGTTAATAGGGATGATTGGGACCTAAAAATACCAGCAGTATTGTGGGCATACAGGACCACATGCAATAATTTAATAGGACACATGCCATTCAGATTGGTATATGGACAAGAAGCAGTGGTTCCATTAGAATTTTTGGTACCTATTCTACGCGTAGTAGTAATTATGAACATGATAGAACAAGGCACAGTACAGGATAGGCTAAACCAACTGATGATCATGGAGGAAGATAGGATCCTAGCAGGGTTCCACCAACAAGTTCAGAAAGCAAGGGACAAAGCTTGGCCTGACAGACATATCAAGAGGAAAATCTTCAAGGAAGGAGACTTAGTGTTGATGTATGATAGTAAATCCCTTTTGTTAGCACCATAATTCATCTCTGAATTGCAACAAAGGTAAGCCTGATACCCATCAATTTTATATGTCACAAATGAATAAATTGGGGTGGTCGAATGGGCGCAGACCTAAGAGAATATCACTTTAACTCATAATCTTGGACTAGGCAAAGCATAAGCAAGTGATGTCTTGATCTAACTCTAGTCAGGAAGTTGAATTTAAAATAAGAAGAGGGAAGACTTAGTGAGAAAATGTAAGGGCCTTCTATGGACATCCGGTCTTCCAACAACCTAAGGATGAAAAACTTCAAGAACAATATTCTCTTGGACCCGAAGCTTCAAACACTAAGATATGCCTAAATAGAATAGTTATAATAGTGTGGTGATCAAACCTACATCACAATGCTACTGTAACAACTCAATTGGATCCTCCAATTTTGAGTTACTCAGTGTGATAGGGAAAAGATAACACAGGAAACTGATAAAAAACTGGTGAAAATATTGCAGTGATCAAACCTCCATCATCCTACAACATAACAACCCTCGACTGGATCCTCCAATTCCAAGTGTCTTAAGACAGTGTTTACAAAGAGATGGGAAGAAGTTTAATTTCATTAAAAAA